>CAXITT010000070.1:1771426-1790456 GCA_964033795.1 Lymnaea stagnalis
CCCCCCCCCCCCACACTTAAAAAAAACCAAGTGTTTCGTATACATCTTATGTACGCATTCTTGTCTGCATTTATGTATTTGTACGCGATTTATTATTTATGCGACCGTAGCAACTGATTTTTTTTTTTGGATGGTCATTAACAAAAAATCGAGCTTAGTGCTTTTAAAACCCAAATAGACTAAAGATATTCTTCAACCCAAATACGCCACAAACACAAAGCACGTATCAACAGCTACACAGTTAATCCCCACACCAAAACACGCATCCATTGAACAAATCATTAACACGTCCCCCTGGGAAACAGAAAAAGAAAAAGTAGTTTTGGAGGGCAGGGGTAGGGAGTGTGGGGAGGGGGGTGCTGCAAATTTGAACGAATGTGTTATCATCGGCAACGAGTCCATGTGCCAAGTTTCGGCTCGATAGGGGGTGGGAAGTGGGTCAATTAGCCTTCCAAAGATTTTGCCACACACGAACAAAAGCGAAGTTAAAAAAAAAATGATTTAAAAAAAAACAAAAACAAGGTGGATGAGGAATTAATCGATGGAAATGATTGTCTATAATTATTAGTGGTCCAATTAAGACAACATGTCCTGTAGGGTAGTTTTCCATTTGACAGTAATTCCGCGTTGATAATTGCTGATGGAGAACAACAAACTAGAAGTAAGGTCCTAATGACTCTAATGACTCTAATGACTCTAATGACTCTAATGACTCTAATGACTCTAATGAACATAATGAACATAATTAAAATAACCGAGGAGCCTCATGTTTTGATGCCAAGGTACGCGCTCGGTAATGCTAATATATAATTAGAAACAACAGCAACGCCATTTTGACAAAAATTCATTAACAGTACAAATTATACATGTTTTTACGTATTAAAGCTAAATTTACAAGCCTGATCCTTCATAAATCTTTGAGATGAGATAGCCTGTTGCAGTGCTTCTCAGCCTCCTAACGCCGCGACCCTTTAATACAGTTCCTCATGTTGTGGTGACCCCCAACCATGAAATTATTTTCGTTTCTACTTCATAAATATGTGTTTTTTTTGCGATGGTCTTAGGCGACCTCTTGTGTAAAGGTCATTCCACCCACAAAGGGGTCGTTCGACCCCTACGGGGTCGTGACCCACAGCTTGAGAACCTCTGGTCTTTAGCACTCGTTTATGAAGGTTTTCAAGTTGAAATTGATAAAAAGGATAAAATAGAGAACAAAGAAAAAATAAATCAAGCCATTTGCTTAGTTTAATCATTCGTTTAAACTCATCCCCATCGAATGGTCTCAGGTCAGCCAGACGGAGACAAGCATCGTGTGCATCTCGTTAAGGCCCGACTGCGCTATCACGCCCTACCAAATGCTTGTTTATGGTGAAAAGACTGCTCCATTATTTAGCGTAAGAAAACAAATGTCGTTATGTTAAGCCGCAAAAAAAGTCAAGGGAAAAAACCCCACAGAAAACAAAAATTAAAAAAAATAAATAAATACAAGAAATCCCTTTACAGCAGGCAGACATGTGTACAACAACTCTTCGTGTCCTTCCAGCTGACAACAAATTAGGAATGATTGATTTTTAAACTAGTATTAAAAAAAAAACAAAAAAACATGTTTTCTACCGACTTGACTGTCAAATTTTTACCCCAAAATATTATCTTTATTCCTGAGTACTCACACAAATTCTTTTTTTTTTTAAATTTCCTTAAAAAAGTGGTGTCAAAGCTGAAAGGTAAAAAATAGCGTGCATCCAGTTAGTTAGAAAGTAATTGAATAAGCAAAACTAGGCCATGTTGAGAAACAAAACATTTTTATTGAGGGACATTTTAAAGTACATCATGGCCACAATGGGGTCTAATAAAATTACCTTAGATTTTATGTCTAACTAGTGCTATTTTTTATAGGAATATTTTCATTTGGAAAAAAAAGGGGGACGCAAGGGGGACGAAGCAATAATATCCACACCAGGCTTTCTCGAAGATAATAATCCCGACAACTTAAACAAGCAATGCTCCTTTTTAGAATAATAAAAAAGCATTTCCCGAAGAAAGGAACAAAATCTATTACCCGCTCAAAATTTATTCAGTGATCATTATTGCGAACCGAACCTTCCTTTGGATACAACGCTAATATTTGAAAATACGAGACTTCCGGTTTCCCGAAGTAGAAGGCAATTTTTCCCCCCAAGTCTCAAACATCTAGGTGAAAGAAAGGAAAGAACAACGGGTGAAGATAATAATCACCAATTACGCAAATGGCGTCAGAGGCACACAAAAAAAACAAAACAAAAAAAACAAACCCAAAAACCCCAAAATCTAAAGGCCAAACTATAGGAAATGTACATTTCTAACGACCACACTCCTCTCTCCCCCTCCTCCCCCTTGATTCCCAGACACCGCTACATTTTTTTTTCAATAACAGTCATCTGACGCACATCTTGTTGACATGACCAGAAAAGTGACCGAAAAGATTCGGTGGAATGGTGCCACGTCTCCCCAATGTGAAGCCTTACAATTACATTCCATTTGATCGTGTGTCAGACGTCACGTCTCTTCTTCTGACCTTGACCTGATTGGCTCAGGTGAAAACACGAAAATATGATGCCTATAATAGGGACATGAGGTTTTGGAATATGATGACCATAATAGGAAGATGAAGTTTTGGAATATGATGAACATAATAGGAAGATGAAGTTTTGGAACATCTAGGTTCGATTCTGCAACGTCAATAATCGATCACTTCTGATAAAATATCGCTAACCAAAAGGCCTGACAATTTGTTTTCTTTGCCATATTTCTATTTAACTGCTAATTTTCATGCTTGTTTCCAACTCAAAAGTCTTTCAAATTGTCAGAGTGGCGCTGCTAAATTTTCTGCCACCCAGGGCGGTTTAAAAATAAAAAAAAAATTCCGCCACCTCCTCCTACGAAAAATCTCTGGAGTCGGCTAAAAAAAAATTGGCGCCCGGGGTGGATAGCGCACACCGACCCCCCCCCGCCCTCCCCCTTTCCAATGCCGTTACAAATCTACAGAAACAAAGAAGAAAACAGATCTTAGGGAAAAACAACAAATAAAAAAAAATTTAAAAAAAAAATACTTGTGTAAGGATAGAGGGTTCAATCTGGGGGGAGGGGGGATTAGCAAGTTTTTTTTACAGCATGGTACTTTAAAAAAAACAAAAAACAACAACTAATTATAAAAGCCACAACTGAACACAACTTAATGCACTTTAATCATATAATTATTTCCTTAGAATGACCCAAGGTAGAAATTCAGTGATGACGTAAGTCCCCTTGCTTCTCAACAGACGACCTGCATCTTGTGACCTTGGAACCCTGAGATGTTGGTTTTTTTTTTTTTTTTGTTGTTGTTGTTCTTCTTTTGTCAAGGGCATACGTTAGTGCAGAAAGACCAAGATTTTTTGATTTAAAAAAAAATAATTTTAAACTTCAATATTTGAAATTGATTGCGAGACTCCTTGGATACTGTGCACTCTTAGATCAAGCCGTAACTCTATTTTTGTATTAACACAAATAAACCTCTACGCATGCGTGTATGGCTGTCACGCTGTGTACAATAGACGCGTACAACAGAAACGCCCCTTTAGAAGTTAGCACTCATTGGGATTCTTATAAAGCGCTTCCCAAAATGTTTATATTTCTTTGGACTAATGGGTGTAATAAGACATTCATATTAGAGATCCTCCCTGCACAAACCTGGTCTTTTTAAAAAAAAAGTATGGATCCACTTTTGTATGAATACAAATTCATTTTAATTTGTTCAGATTCGTGTAAACGCAATCTGTTTAAACGGTAGTTATGCAGAGATTTGTTCCCCCCCCCCTTTTCCAGATATTTAATTTAAATTTGTGCATTCACCAAATTCAAGTCAATTGTTCACGATATTTTTTGCCAGAATAAAGGTCATCTTTTGCCTTGCCTGTGTTTATAAACATTCTGCTCCTTAGCCATCCACGATGCAGAGCAATGACTCTAAAATCCGAATCAAATTATACGAGTAAAAAGATACGAAAACTCTCTTTTGAAATTATTGAAATATTCCTTACAAAGACTCTTTAAAATTAAAATAAAATAAAAAAAAAATATTGTCACCAGTAGACTGAATTAAAATTTAAACTAGAGAACGACCAAATTTAGACCAAATTTCGACTTCGGTTTCAACACCGAAAGTTGCCTTCTTGAACACTTTCGTGTTCGTTTCGGTCGAAACAGACAAATAAACGATCGGTTTAATTTCGGTTTCGGCCAATAGTCTCGTTCAGCTTTCGGTTTCAGCTTCGGTTTCGACCGAAAAGTCATTCTTAACTTCTGGCCTCGCTTCGGTTTCGGCCGAAATCAGAAAAATCACTTTCGGTCCGTCTCTAATTTCAACATTTAAAAAAAAAAATTATATTTAAAGATTAATTTTATTTTTTATTCAACAAAAAAAAAGTTAAGACTCTTATGAGCTGTGAATTTTAAAAAAATAAAATGGTGACTGCTCCCGGTCTTTATTTTGTGATTTTTTTCCTTGTACATGTAATCCTTAAGTTAGTATTCGGAATTTATAGTGAAATTATACGTGATATCAATGGGACATGGGATTTGAAGGGTTTTTTTTTTTTTTGTTCGTCCTCGAAACTCAACGGTTTCCCCTTTACGTGGTACGGTTTTTTTCGTTAAATCAAATTGAAATATTTTTTAATTTAAAAAAAAAAAAAAAAACGCTTCCTGGTCTAGACATTACAATCTTAAAAACATGCCAAGCTTAGGGTGTTATGGAGTTCAAAGGTTCGATTCCCCCAAGGGGGATATTCCTACGGCTTATGTGAACATCAAACGTCGGGTGGGAGGGGCGTAAAGGGGTTTCAATAAATCATTCAAATGAGTAGGGCTGACACGGGTGCTGACCTGAATACCCGTCAATGCTGAGTGCACAACTCGGAACCGGCAAAACAAAAAAAAGGCAGCAGCTAATTTAATATAAATAGCTTTTCAGTGTCTTGGCATTACATAAATATAACACTGTGCATGATTTTAATTTTTTGCTGTTGTCTTTTTTTCTTTGTGGTTTAGTTGTGTGTGTGTGTGTGTGTGTAAATTATGTATGATTTATGTGTGAATTATGTGTGAATTATTTGTGAGTTATGTGTGAATAATGTTTGAATTATGTGTGGATTGTGTGTGAATATTGTGTGTGTGTGTGTGTGTGTGTGTGGCCTAAAGTTAAAAGTTTGCAGCTTCTACTTCCACGCAAAAAAAAAAAAAAAATATTAAGCAGGTGTTTGAAGGTAGCAACAAAAATTCTTCGGGCCGAGTTAAAGAGCCCAAACTACAGAACCCTCCAAGCCTGTTAGCCCTTACTTCTGCCTCCCTCCGCTAACCTCGGATCAAAATTACAGTAGCACCCCTCTTTTTATCTTCAAAAAAAAAAAAGAGCTATGCTCCTCTCCCCCACCCCTCACACCACTTTTCTCGAAGAGCGGTTTCTCAAATTCAAGGTATAATTATTATGAATGTCGCCAAAACTTGGCAAATGTTAATAAAGGGTTCGTGGCACTAAAATGGTTGAGAACCGCTGAGTTAGAATTATACTGTTTAAGCCAGTGGCTCTCAACCTTCCTAATTCCGCGACCCTTTAAATAGAGCGCCTCATGTTGTGGCGACCCCCCAGCCACACAGTATTTCCTTTCTACTTCATAACTGTACAGCATATGTGTTGTCAGTTGGTCTTAGGCGACCCCTGGAAAAGGGTCGTGCGACCCTCAAAGGGGTCGTGACCCACAGGTTGAGAACCCATTGGTTTAAGCTATTAGGGTTTTGAAACCTTCAACTTATGAATTGAACGGTTTCACGGTTTAACTTGTGTGTTGATGAGTGTTTTGAAGGAACATCTTAAATATCATTCATAACTTAATATACAACAATAGTTTAAGGAATTGGTTAAATTGTCTAGGGGGTAAATGTATACTGTGGATTGAACTATACAGGTTGTGGTGAATGGTTGTGATAGCGCAGTGAGAGTCCATACCTAACACCTAGTCGTCTGATATTAAGATCAGACGATAAGTCAATGCTAAAACTGGGGATGAACACTTATTCGAAACAAACCCAGCAGAACAGCAACAATGAATCGGATGTAATTGCTACTTAGTAACTGAATAGATTAGACTGAATTATATTGCCTTAGTCTTGCAGGGGAGGCCAGTGAAGCGGGGTGAGTGGGGGAGGGGGGGCTGGAGTCCTCAGTTCAGACAATGTTATCTGGCAAAGCCAAAATGAGCAGCTCGCCACTGTACTAGCCGGGGCTTTAAGAGCTTAAGCTCAAGACCCTACCACACTACGTGAGTTAATGAGTCAATAACACCGGAACCTGTGCTCAGAAAAAAGAGAAAAAAAAAGATCGCATATTTTTTTTTTTTATTTGCTACGTGCTTTGCAAATTAACTTTTTAAATTGTCAATGGAAAAAAAAATTAGTATTGACCCCGATCACATACGAACTCTTAATTGCGAACAGTCCTAAACAGACAATCGTATCCCCTAATTGCTGGCGCGGCATGTGCAGGGCCGTTTCAGGATCGTCGTAGGTCCTAGGCACCTTTTGCACCAAAAATATATGTGTAAGTCACTTAAGTTGTGTGTCCGCGTTATTTAATGGTTAATAAATATCACCCCTCGGACTACTCTCAATTGGGAATGAACCACTGCGGGGAATGACACTAGAAGATGTTATACTTGATCTTGCAAGTGCAAAAGATCGAAATGAAATATATCATCTAATTATATTACTTTATTATAAACATTATTATGCATAGTATAAATCTGTACGATTGTCCCCTAAATAAAAATAAATGTGGTGAAAAAAAAACACACTTTATTTTCATGTGTTTTTCCTTTTATACACGGGGTTTATTCTTACTTGATATATTTCCTTTGTAAACTTTCGTAGGCCCTGTAGGTTCGTAGGTCCTGGGCACAGTGCCTAGTGTGCCTCTTGGATAAGACTGCCCTCGGCATAGGAGTGGGCATTAAGTCCTACGTCCATATGGTTGAACGCTCTTTACCTGAACCAATCGATAAATCACAAAGTAGCACTTTACCTGAACCAATCGATAAATCACAAAGTAGCACTTTACCTGAACCAATCGATAAATCACAAAGTAGCACTTTACCTGAACCAATCGATAAATCACAAAGTAGCACTTTACCTGAACGAATCGATAAATCACAAAGTAGCACTTTACCTGAACGAATCGATAAATCACAAAGTAGTACGGAAACATGTCTGTCCTTAAAGGGATGATCAGGTGCGGGGGTGGGTGGGTGGGTGGGTGGGTGTTGTGGTTGTGGGTGAGTGCGTGGGTGGGTAGTGTAGTTGTGTGTGAGTGCTTGTCTGGGTGGGTAGTGCGGTTGTGGGTGATTGCGTGGGTGGGTGGGTGTAAATGCGTGGATCATTTCTAAGTTCTTTCACAGGTGTTAACATCAGTAATGTGATAATCACTCATTTAACACGCATTTAATAAGTGGAGCGATTGTCTTAAATGAAAAAAGAAAAAAAAAGCTAGGATGGGATCGCCATGTTGATGATATAAATAGTTCTTAAAATAATATGCGTGCGTTCGTATCAGAAAAAAACAACGAAATAATGAAAAATTAACGTTTCATGTCTCAGTTCTGTTTATGGGTAAGGGAAGTGTTTCTCAAACTGTGGGTCACTAACCCCCACGAAAAAGGAGTTGGGGGTTAGAGGTTGTCGCCTGACAAAATGTATTTAAGTGTAAAAGGAGAAATCTGTCTTATTAGAATTTTCATTTTAAAACGTAAATACAGTGATTTGACTAGTGACCCCCCCCCCCCTTCTCTTTTAATATGAGCTGGACGGTGGTCAACAGGTCTGTTTGAAACGCCATCTTGAAACAGATCGAGAGTTTGATCGAAGTCTGAGGTAATCACTGTGAGGACCTGGGGTTTAATGGAGAGGGTTCTTGACTCGGCTAAAGGGCAAATTTCTGTTTACTTTCAAATAATGATTGGAGGGATTTACTTAATCTAATCCACGACTTAATTCATCAGTGTTCTCAAACAGCAAGAAGGACCAAATACAGATCATTTGATTTCTGAAAACGGAACACAACACACTAAAAGTATTGTGTTACCATTAGACTTTTCTCATGCCTTTATTTGAGTTACCCAATTTGTTCTGGTAGTATTCGTTGCTGCAGCCACATACTGGCAGACACATATATATTGCTATATCCAAAACCGTTAAATGGTTTTGCAAATTTAATATGTTCCGAGATTCGGCTCGTTGCAGAAACTATAAAAAGAAAAAATCAAATCTCTAGAAAGAAAAAAACGATATAATCTTACAGCATAGCAAGTGAAAAGCTACACTCTTCGGTTACCGGAAATTTGATCGGAAGAATATTTCGTCGACGGTAAATTGGTCGACGGTAATTTGATCGAACGGAAATTTGGTCGAATATTTTTTTCAGTTCACACGTTAAAAGTTTTCGTCAAATTTCTTTTTGAACACACTATACTATATAGTAAAACAATATAAAGCGTTCAAAAAGAAATTTGAAGCAAAATTTTAACGTAAAAACTGAAGAAAAAAAAAAGATTCGACCAAATTTCCGTTCGATCAAATTGCCGTCGATGAATTTTTTTTCTATCAAATTTCCGGATACGACACTCCTCGAATAATACGCACACACATACAAAAGACAATCTTGCCATTAAATAGTCTCACATTTGTCTAGGAAAAATAGCAAAAAGTATCTGCCTCGGTTAGGATATACTGCCGGCCTATAAATAGGGATTAAATCAGAACCATCTAGTAACTACTAGTAATTAAATTCTAGAAACTGTGTAACATGAACGTATTCTTTAGAGCAAATACGACGTATTTGAACATAAACAACCTTTTCTCAATCAAGGGAGGGGCGGGTAAAAAGGAGTCGCACATTTAATCGTTGACGTCACTATCAAAACAAAAACAAAGGGGAAACAAGCGGTGGTGGCTATTGCATTTCCCCCAATAGTAGTTTCACGTAAGACGCACCATTACTAAATTAGTAACTTATCCTCCAGAATGTTCAGAGAGTGGCCTTTTTCTTGTTTTTTTAAATGTATCTGCTATGCAAATATTTTAGGATTCCCAGGGAAGACCGTATTGCAGTTTGTAGAGTTCATTACAGATTATTCTAAATAGAGTGACGCGCCAATTCCTTCAAAGAATGGCACACCGACCCAGCGCCGCAGGGTGCCNTGCTGTTAAACCGTACCAAGTATCCTAGCGTAAATTCTTACCAAGTAACTTGCTGTTAAACCGTACCAAGTATCCTAGCGTAAATTCTTACCAAGTAACTTGCTGTTAAACCGTACCAAGTATCCTAGCGTAAATTCTTACCAAGTAACTTGCTGTTAAACCGTACCAAGTATCCTAGCGTAAATTCTTACCAAGTAACTTGCTGTTAAACCGTACCAAGTATCCTAGCGTAAATTCTTACCAAGTAACTTGCTGTTAAACCGTACCAAGTATCCTACCGTAAATTCTTACCAAGTAGCTTGCTGTTAAACCGTACCAAGTATCCCATGACAACAGAAACTGTAGCGGAAGCGGGGTTTCATCAGCGGCACTACTTCCAACGTAATGAAATAATTGGAAAGTACTATTTCAGGTTTAACTCTTAAAAACATTCTATTTTTCAATGCTCCCAATTTAGAGAGGTCAGACAATGTTTGCATTTTCCAATGCTTCAATGGATTAAATAAACCATACAAGAACACCTACAGCGTAAATGGGAATCGTATAAAAGTAGGCGTATTTTTAGGTCAATTTATGAATGACTATACATTTAGTTGGTGTCCTTGAAATTCTTAGTTTTGTTGCCGTTAAAGGATATGAGATCTGTGTGGCAGTTAAAATCCTTAGCGATGACTTAAGCTCTGAGAAAGCCGCTCCTAGGCGACCGTTTCGTCCCAGCTCTCATCCTGACCGAAAGACTCCCTGGACGGTGAAGGGGAGGGTGGTAACGCAACACCTTACCCCCTGAGTGGAAGCAAGGCCGTCCTGACACACGGAGAGTGGACCCCAAACGCTTTAGACGCAGCGTTTTCGGTCGACTGGACGTCCCTCGGGACAGGAGGGAGGTTCCCGGGGTGCTTCCGCACGGTCTGGCGGCGGGGTAACCCGGCATCTGGCCCGTGTGGAGGTGTGCCGGGGGTGTATTAAGAGTTCACGCTCGACGACCCACCGACGCCATCTCCAATGTGAAGTTATTAGTATGCACACTCGTTCCAAACATCGGCACCTTATCGACTATGTCATCATCAGGAGACAAGACAGTCAAGACGTGGGTGTAACCAATTCTATGTGTGGTGCAGACTGCCGGACAGATCATCGTCTTATTATCACCAAGCTCAACCTACACCCGCAACCCAAAAGACGCCCACAGGGGAAGAAGACCCCTAAATGTCTAAATACCACAACATTGAAATGCCCCAAAATTAAGAAATCTTTTGTGGACCAAGCATGTGAGAATGTCAGACGACCGTCTGCCCAAAAGAATTTTCTACGGTGAGCTCGAACAAGGAAAGCGGTCTGCTGGCGGGCAGCAGAAACGTTTTAAAGACAACCTAAAAGCCTCATTGAAAACGTTCGACATAGACCCAGACACTTGGGAGGAAAAAAAGCAAAGGATCGAACGTCATGGCGGTCCACATTACACAGGAGCTCTGTGCAAGATGAAGTTGGCAGAACAGCGGCTGCAGCGCGCAAGAGACATGCCAGGAAGGCCCGGTCTGACTCAACTCACGGAGAAGCCCCATCATTCCCCCTGCACCTACTGCACAAGAAGATTTCGTTCCAGAATCGGCCTCATTAGCCATCTGCGCACCAACAGACAGAGCTAGCACAAATCTGATGATTGAAGTGGTCATGGTTGACTTCCAACTGACAAACAACTGTCCTGCGTAGTTGATTTTAATTTGTTGATAAATTTAAACACTTTAGTTTTTACATTACTTATGAGAGTCGTTTAAATAAAAAATAAATAAAAGAAAATTAGTTTAAAATACATTTATGTTTATGGCATCTCTGATGACAATCACACATTATTAGACTTAAAAAACAACCTCTAAATACATTAATTAAACTGATGATGTGGATTTTCTAAAATAATATTTAGATATTCTATTTCAGAGAGTCGGTAACGACAGTTTATTTCATAGCGTCTGTAATGACAGTTTATTTCGTAGCGTCTGTAACGACAGTTCATTTCATAGCGTCTGTAATGACAGTTTATTTCGTAGCGTCTGTAACGACAGTTCATTTCATAGCGTCTGTAATGACAGTTTATTTCACATTTTCTTCACGCGGCTGATCACTACACAGCGTGAATTGTCAAGGGATATTTTGGTGCTGGAGCTTCCTGTTTATTTCCTATTTCCTGCAATCCGAACAACAATTAATGCTTCACTAATAGTTGCTCTTAACACAAATGACCTTGGTCCTTACAAACAAAGCGGGAGAGAAAACAAATGATATCGGTTTACCGTTGGGTTTCTTCTTTGTATGCATTGAATTTTAAAAATAATAACATTTGAATAATTTATAAAAAAAAACACAACAACAAACAAATAAACAAAAAAACTATCTCACAAACGCGCTCAAAACCAGAATTAATATTTAGCAGAGCAGGTTAGGGCGTTACGGCCTGACATCAACAGCTCATCCCAGGGGACACTCCATCATGTAATAACGAGAGAAGGTTTAAAACACATAATACAGTATGCGTTAAAAATGGCAAATTCTGCATACTTTAGGCTACCTAGCTGTTTCAAATAATTCGTTCTACAAATGTTCAAGTTAATTTTCACTTCAAACCGCACGTTGTTTATAATATTAATTTTTTTTTTTTAAAGGATCAGAACAGAAAATTTTCCTTTTTTTAATAAAAACATTTTAATAAAAATATTTGGGAAAAAATCGCTATCGAATTGACATTTTAAAGATTTAAAAAAAAAATCATTAAGTATTAAAATTCAAGTAAATTTAAAGGTCGCTTAAGTACAAGAAGCTGGGATGCTCAAAAAGCATTCAGTAACTCCTTTTTTTTTTTTTTTTGGAAGACAGACGCCCAATTAAATTTAGGATGTCGTGGGTTTTTGTCTTTTTCGGAAGGTAGTGGTGGAAAAAAGTGGTGGGGGAAGGGGGCGAATTGACGTCATCACGCGTGTGTCTGGTAACAATCGGTTAAAAACTTTGTCGGCCCAAAAGTGAGACACGTTCAATAATCTCTGGATTAATTGGCGATTACAACAGCGGGAGGTTGGCCTGAAAGAGGGGGGTTAAAACAAAAATGATTAATTATATTGTTAAAAATTATCACGCCGAGCTATGAAATGGATTTGACCTTTTCCTTGAGATGATACATATTATTTTCTTTAATAATGTTTGGAAATAAAAAAAAAGAAATGTAAAAGAACGCAGGATGAAGTCCAAGTAAAAGGGATCTGTTTTGTTTTTTTTTAAAATGGCCTCCACTTACGTATGACCTAGGAATCACTGATGCGATATTTAAAGTTATTGGATTCTTGCTCTCTCGGTGTTCACGGGTGAGTTGCCAAAACACAGCCAAAACATGATAGCGGACGCAAAATTCAACTTTTTATCCCATCACTTTCAAAAGAACAACAACTTATTATTAAAGAAGAATACAACCATGAAAGTCTGCAAGGACTATGAGATAAACTATGTTTGGGTTAGAGAAAGTTAAGTATGAAGGAAAAAAACAACAGTGATGATAGTGGTGTACATTTCCTTCTTTACTCCACTTTATAGAAGTTTTTTTGCTTCTTAGTAGCTTTTTGTAGGCTGAAATAAGAGCGGTTGCCTGCTGTAAACCTCCCTTTCATCTCTAACATTATTTCATTGTGCTCCTTTATAGTCGCCCATACATATTTGAAAATAGCCACTCTCTCCCAGGTGTGGCTGTTTATACTGATTTCACCATCAGTATGCGTGTTTGGTGACATTATCACATATCGTCACGTCATTGATGAATCACGTTTCACACATAAAATGGTGTAGATGTGTGTGATGGTCACTTTTGTGCTACGAATGTGTCCTATTTATGTTTGGTACTTGTGTTTATCTATATATAGATAATTCGCCAGAAGTAGGGCAAACAAGAAGATGACGACCACGCAGGCTATATATAGATACGCCAGAGCAAGCAAGACGCAGGCAAACCCTCCCCCTCCCTTCCCTTGCCTGCCCATCGTTGGTCTCGAGACATGCGCACTGCGGGGGAGCAACCACCCCCCACCTCCTGCACCACCCTCACTTGCCGGCCATGCGCATACCCCAACAAGCTCGCGGCGCATGCTAAGCCGCGGGTCGGCTATATTTATATAGTTGATGGGCGTGAAATAAAAAGTGTGCAGTGAAGTATCATGAAAAAAAAAAGGGGGGAGGGAGGAGTGTAGCAAAATTGGTATTCTTAAATGTGCGTAACTTGAGTTCACGTTTTTGTCAAGTAACTTTAGTAGATGGGAAGTTAACGCTGTCGCCAATGTTTGGCGGGCTATATCTAATTATTGATGTTTGGCATGGGTGTGTATTAAGGAGTTTGGTCTTGGTGTGAGTTCTTGATGCTTGTTATAAGTGAGTGTGTGGTATTGGTGTGTCCATCAAAATGCTGGCAAACCTGTCATTTCAACAAGTTTCATCGCGTGTCCCACTGGCGACTCGCCCCCACCAGCGTGGTTGTTAAGGAGATGTGATTGGAGCCAAAAATAGCACTTGTTAAGTTTGATGTGTCACCTTGGGGAAATTGAGCGTGAACGTCTGTGGTCACGTAATGAGTTCAACGTCTCCCTTGACGTTACTCAAAACAAGCCGTCTGAACACATGTTCAAAACAAGCCGTCTGAACACATGTTCAAAACAAGCCGTCTGAACACATGTTCAAAACAAGCCGTCTGAACACATCAAGTTTTGTTCGGCAGACTTGTGTTGCTCAAAACAAGCCGTCTGAACAGATGTTCAAAACAAGCCGTCTGAACACATGTTCAAAACAAGCCGTCTGAACACATGTTCAAAACAAGCCGTCTGAACAGATGTTCAAAACAAGCCGTCTGAACAGATGTTCAAAACAAGCCGTCTGAACACATGTTCAAAACAAGCCGTCTGAACACATGTTCAAAACAAGCCGTCTGAACAGATGTTCAAAACAAGCCGTCTGAACACATGCTCAAAACAAGCCGTCTGAACAGATGTTCAAAACAAGCCGTCTGAACACATGTTCAAAACAAGCCGTCTGAACACATGTTCAAAACAAGCCGTCTGAACACATGTTCAAAACAAGCCGTCTGAACAGATGTTCAAAACAAGCCGTCTGAACACATGTTCAAAACAAGCCGTCTGAACACATGTTCAAAACTAGCCGTCTGAACACATGTTCAAAACAAGCGTTCTGCAGATATGTGTAAAAAAAAGCCACCTGTGGATGGAACTCCAGTCTAAAATATCGGTATTGACTCAGTTTGGACAGCTTGGTCACACAGCGCCCTTTTTAAAATAGAATACATTTAGATAACTCGATCCAATTCTATCTGATACACGTTCTCTCCGTTATCCAATACAACTTTTAAAATCATACATTACAACAGTTGGCGCGATGAATCTGTGTGTATGTATGAGAGAGAGAGACAGAGCGAGAGAGAGAGAGAGAATAAGGAATGAGAGAGATAGAATGAGGAGATAAATGGAAACGGGTGGATGGGGCATCGAAAGACTAAAAGATGACTTGAATGTGAAACGGGTTGGTGGAAAGGAAGAGGGGTCCCGTTATAAAAAAAATAAAAAAATTAACCGATGTTATTCACCATGAACATCCCATCACGTGGCACGCGATTACTCTGAGTAAATAGCTCACTAATTACAATAAAAAAACAACAAGAGGAGTGCTTTAAAAAAGGGGTGGGGGGAGTTTTGGTTTTCGAGATTATCCTCACCAATCAGAAGTTCGCATACAAACAAATACACAAATAGAAAAATGCGTCAAAAGGAAAAAAAATCCCCTTTCAACAATCAATCCTTATATCTTTTTGTTTTGGTTTTAGGCAGAATAATTCTCCTTTCAAGTTCATTGTTAAGTCAAATCTCTTTGTTTCTATTCGGAATGACGTCATTGTTTAATGCTCTTTTCAACACACACACACAAAAAAATTGTTTAAAAGGTTGCAAGGCCGCTCTGGAGAATGAAAATAGCTCAAAATGAAAGACATCAACATTTTCAGATTTATTACGGATCGAATGATTTTAATTGAGAATTATTTTTTTTTAAATTTAAACTTTACTACAAAATATTTTATTTTTGAGGACCATGATTAATATATGTTTATGAATTTTTTTATTTTTTTTTTGACGTGGCAACTTCATCCCCATGCCTTCATGCAATCACGACCTAACACAGTTGCAGGTCCTGAGAAAATAAAACATTGCAGGTCCTGAGAAAATAAAACATGTGCAGGTCCTGAGAAAATAAAATATTGCATGTCCTGAGAAAATAAAACATTTGCAGGTCCTGAGAAAATAAAACATTGTAGGTCCTGAGAAAATAAACCATTTGCAGATCCTGATAAAATAAAACATTTGCAGGTCTGAGAAAATAAAACATTTGCAGGTCCTAAGAAAATAAAACATTTGCAGGTCCTAAGAAAATAAAACATTTGCAGGTCCTAAGAAAATAAAACATTTGCAGGTCTGAGAAAATAAAACATTTGCAGGTCCTGAGAAAATAAAACATTTGCAGGTCCTGATAAAATAGAACAGTGGTATATTTAAGGAATTAAAAAAAACCAAGCATAGCCTTTACGTAGCTACTGTATTTATTCTGGAATCCATCCGCCACCATGTGACGACGGTTCTAGAATATTTTTAATCACAAGGCCTGGGATTGTTCTTTTGGAGGATGAGCTTGTTCTCCAAACAGCAGATCGCTGGGTCGACAGTGGGGATCAAGCTCCAAGACCACAAGATTGGGACTGACTCAGTCTTCACCCCCTCCGTCCACCCAACCAGTGTATTACGTTAGTATTCCAGCAATGTGGAGTGGGGCTGAAACTCTGACGAAACCTATATAAAAGTAACACACTTTATAAGATTCCCAAACAGTGCACCCACTCCCTTTGTCCCAAACAGTAACAAAAAATGTCACACTTCTGAACTATATTAATATTATAATGACCCACCCGCTTTTACGCCACCGCAGATTTGTTTTACCAACTATTTCAGAAAAAACTGAAAGAAAATATTACGCACCAAACTCACTTGCGATATATATATGTATATATATTTTTTGTACAAAGAATCTCATTTAAATCAGTTATCGGGAAATTTTATTATGTGAAATCAATGTGATCATATTTTCTTCATCTTCACCCTTGCAAAACAGGAACAGTTGATTTTTAGGGTTAAGGTTTTTGGGTATGGAGCTGAAAATTTGAAAGAATGTGTAGTCTTGGGCGACGAGTCTACGTGCAAAGATTTAGCTCGATAGGTTGACGGGAAATGGGTCAGCAAGCCATCTGATTTTTTCCCCCTGCACACACAAAATCGAATTTAATGTAACAGGATTTTCAAAGAAGCTGTGTGTCCCGTAATCTGTCAGAGTTTCCCCCAGCGTGCTTTGCCAGGCTTGATTATAAAAACAACGAATCCCTTATCTTTGTCAATATTGTCATTTGAGGACATGACTGTTCACCATCCATGATTAATTGATTTTTTTTTTCGCTCGAGTAAATACTTTAAATGTTTTAAGTTTAAATTGTTCTCGTTTAATGATTTTTTTATCTCAATTAGATCATTTATTCATATGATGAAAATGAATATGTAAAATGTAACACAAAAAAAACAAACAAAAAACAACAACATATTTCCATTCATGAGTATCAATTAAAAGAATATTAAATTATGTTATCGTTTTAGGTTAGGTATAATGAATATGTTTGGTTTGTACTTGAGGCTGCGTCACCTGGTAAATAATCGCTATTTTATTTTTAAAAGAAAATTATTTTTTAAAATAAATATAATTGATGAAAGTGAGACGTAAATAAATAAAGTTAAAAGTTTCTTCCAGCGCTGATAGGGATGAGGATCGATTAAGTAAGACGTTTTCTCTACGTCCTGGGTCTTGCAACAATCCATATTTTCAGTCGTACGGACATTTTTTTCCAGATCGCTTTGCTAGGAACAAAATTATTTGGCCCCCGAAGGAAGCATCAATTATAACTTCCGGTTTCACATCTCAACGGAAGCGAAAAGCTCGCGCGACCCAGGCAGCTAGCAGTCGATTTCAAAGCAGGATCGTATGTAAAATATTCAAATATAGCAGTGGTTCTTATTCGGTGAGTCCGTCTCGGGGGTTCGGCGTAGGTCCAAAAAAAAAAAATCTGAAAAAAAATCATATTTTATTTTTCCTATTAAGAAGGGTTCGGTGAATGCGCATATGAAACTGGTGGGGGTCAGTACCTCCAGCAAGGTTAAGAAACACTGAAATATAGTATTGAAAACACCACCAAAAAAAAACAAACAAAAAAACAAGAAAGAAAGAAATGATCGAAACTTTTTTTTAAAATATGAAAAAGATGATATTAAAATGCTTTCCTTGATATATTTATATATTTATTTATTTAGGCATTTTTATATAGCGCTTACCTTAAAGCTCTAAGCGCTTTACAATTATTAAAAACATGTAAACTAAGTAAAATAAAAATGAAACAATAGGATAGTAACTACTATACTATAGAAACAATTAAAATGGCTATAAAACGAGGACACGTTGGCACGTTTTGGCCTGTACTACAGGATCAACCCGAGACAGAAAAGGAGAATATATCAGATACATCTAACTTGAATACCTTTCAAAATTAAAGGAACAAATATTTTGCAATCTATATCTTTGCTAACACGGTCATACACTTGTAATATTGTAATATTTACATTTTGAAGCATATCCTAAAGTTATATGGAGCTGTTTTTGGAACATAAGGCGCGCATCAACATGTATTTGCTGAAACAAATAGTTTTCTATTAACCCACTTTTATTCCAAGCTGTTTTTTTTAAATCCACCTTATTTTAAATTTTTTTTTTTCTCCCCCCCCCCCCTTTATTTTTTTCAAGAGAACTACAAGAAATTATTTAGATACGCCTTCACTTTATTATCATTATTACCGTGTGATCTGATGTTGAGTCCATTAAAATTATCAAAAAAGTTTTTTTTTTCTTTAAAGGATTCTCTTTGATCGATGCGAAGCAGAGGCGTAGCGAAGGGTGAAGGGTGACAGATGTCCCCGGGCGCAAGCTCGTTAGGGGCGCCAAAATGTGCTTTGATATCATATTATTGGTAAAAATAATGGGTTTGAGAGTTGAAAAAAAGAAAAGGGGGGCGCTTTAAAACGGATCTTTTCCCCGTGCGCGAATCTTCTCCCCGGGCGCCAAACACCCTCGCTACATCTGTGATGCAAAGTGCGGAGCAGAATTATGATATCACATTATGGAGTGTAGGACAAGGGGCTCTTCAAATGGGCGGGTAAGGGAGTTAAAAAGCGTAGGTGAGATAGAGGGGGAGAGAGAGTTTTCACGTCCTGAAAAGCAATACAAAATACGAAATTATCCAGTTCTAAAAATGTTATTCACCAATTTTTATTGCATTGCATTCACGTCAGTTCCATCATTCTATTGTTGTTGTTTTTTTTTTTTTTTTATTAAACAAAATTTATACCAATTGATGTGTTGTGACTTTTCATAAATAAAATTGTTAGGATATTTTTTATTAAAAATGCGTATAAAACATGCAACGGAACAAATATCTTGTTTGATTACATGATATTGAAACTGAGATTATGCTTAGAGGATATCATTTATGTGCGATTGCTTTGAGAACTGTCATAAGTTAGTTTAATAGATTTGAATTCCAAGGTTATAACGATTTCAGATTGTCTGTATTCATACCCACCCCCCCCCC
>CAXITT010000070.1:1834086-1847195 GCA_964033795.1 Lymnaea stagnalis
TGTGACGTGACGTACGTTGTCTAGGGGTCGGTCCCCTCTGTACTAGCCACAGAACAATTTTACAAGGGTCTAGAACCCCTTTATTTCCAGCTCCTACAGAGCTGACTCTTGCTCCAAGTATCAACAAACAATTCAGGGTTTCAGGTTTTCTTATTTATTGGCTATGTGTGCCTATATGCCACTACACAAAACAGTTAAAGTTACACAAGTCCTCTTCCATCCGTAGAAAAACTCACTCCTTTATAAGACAAAAAAATCATACACACATCCACAGCACTCGCCACTGTTCACTCCTTCAAAAAACTCAACTCACACACGTGGTTTTTTCAGACACAGCACACCGGTCATACCTTGACCGAGAAAAATCACAACTCGTGGGGCACACGGGGAAAATAAACTCACCCACGATTGGTCAAATTAACATTATAGAAGTTGACACAAAAAACTCACGCGATCTGACCGTGACACCCCTTGACCTTGAGGACCAGACCCCTTGACTGAATGCTCAATCTGAATTCAAATTTTTACCCACGTTATTACGAGCTTGGAAATGATCTCGAATATTCAGATTTATGTGTTAGGCCAATTCCATACATATATACATAAAGACCAATTATTAATAATTTACGGCTTTATTTCCCAAATCTAATTTCAAACAATTGATTTGTTCTAAATCATGTGCGTGTAGAGTCGTCACAAAAAAAATAATAAAAAAATTCCATCAACATTTCCTACCGATAGACTGTCAAGGCGAAGTAAGTATATCGAATATTTACTGCAGGCCAACATGGGTGGTTTCATAAATAAATGGCTGCCTTCAAGGCGTGTGTGAGCTTTCAAATAGAAAGAGATTGCAGTAATCAATTAGTTGTTCTGCTTTTCTATTTCAAGCAGTACGCGCAACTTGTTCTTCCATTCCCATCGTTTGGTCACAATCAGTGCTGGATTAACCCTTAGGCAAACAAGGCACGTGCCTAGGGCACCAAGCATTCGAGGGGGCACCACAAGTCCTCAGGAAAAATGTGTATTTTATCCCGGTAGCGTAGCTGCATGGCATAAGCAAATCGCAAATTTAATATTGAATCGCACATTATTAAACCTTGGCCCCACAACCCGGGGGATAAAATAGAGGGTCTGTACAAAATGGAAATTATCTAGGGTTGATGGAGTTGGTCAATCAGTTTGATTCATCTTTAGCATCACACGTTGCGAAATATGGAAATTCTGGAAAAGGAAATCCATCTTATTTATCCAAAACTATATGTGATTGAAATTATGTCCCAAAAAGTCCATGCAGTAATTGTAGATGAAGTAAAGGCTTCCGGTTATTTCTGCTTGTCAGTAGACTCAACGCCTAATATTTCACATATAGATCAGTTAAGCGTCGTTCTTCGATATGTGGTAGATGGAGAGCTCATTCTTGACTTTCTTGGCGCTGCAAAGTCACGCCGGTGAAGGTATGGCTGAGCAAGTGTTTCAGTACTTACGTGGAGCTTGCAATATTGTTTTTTCGAAATGCAGAGGTCAGTCCTACCACAACACAGCTACTATGTCTGGGTGCTACAAGGGCATGCAGAAAAAAAATTCTAGAAGAAAATGAGTTTGCTATATACATACCCTGTGCTGCCCATTCACTAAATCTGGTAGGCAGAAGTGCCGTTGACTCTTGTTTAGAGGCAGTAAACTTCTCCGTACGGTGTAACTGATCTATACTTTTTTCTCAGCTTCAACCAAAAGATGGAAGATTATGAAAGGATGCCTTGTGATGAAAAGCTGGTAAATTCCCTTTCCGATACCAGATGGGAAGCACATGCTGTTGCAACTGAAGCCATTCTAAAGTCTCATCCTCAGATTATAGAAGCGTTAGAATGTTTACAAGAAGACCAGTCACAGAAGGGGGACACCAGACGAGAAGCAGAAAACATTGCAAAGAAGATGCAAGAATTAGAATTTCCTTTCATGCTTGTCTTTTGGGAAGAAGTGTTACAACATTTTCACAGGGTCAGTCAAGCTCTACAAAATGAGCACGTGAACTTGAAAACGTGTGCTGATTTGTATTCTTCACTAGCAGATCACTTGCATGAATCTAGGAATGAATTTTGAAAGATTTGAAGAAGCTGCAAAAGAAATAACACCAGGTGTGGATTTTAAGTCAACTTTGACCCGTAATCGTACACGAAAGACAGTGGTCCTTGATGGGTGATGCCCCCTGAGGTATCTCAGAATGCCAGAGACAAATTTCGTATATCTGCTTTCTACACCATTGACAAACTTGAGACAGAGATGAGTAGACGAGAACAGGTACATAATGATCTAGCAGTTCGATTTTCTTGGTTGGTCGATGTACCACAAACATCTCAGTGTTGTGAAGGACTAATAAATGCTTATCCTGAAGATCTGAACAATAATTTATATACTGAACTACAACAGTTCCACTCACTATATTCGCCACAAGTTTCGTGCATCAAAATCTGAGAACAACACGTTCAGTCATGCAGAACTCTACAAAGTAATAGTTAGAGACAACATCGAGTGTGCTTTTCCAAACGTAGAAATCGCCTTGCGCATATTTTTAACATTAATGGTTACGAACTGTTCAACTGAGCGCTCTTCTTTTTCTCAGTTGAAACGTACAAAAAATCCAAGTAGATCGACAATGAAACAAGAAAGGCTTGATTCCTTATCTTTGCTGATGATTGAGGCAGACTTGTTGCGCAAAATTAACTTTGATGATGTACTCAAAACCTTTGCCAGACGTAAATCTAGAAAAAAGAACTTTAAAATATAAATGTGTGCTCTCTCTGACTTTCTTATCTATCAAAAAAGTTACAGTATTTTTGTCTACTATTATTACAAAATTAATTAACTATTAATTTTAATACAGAAATACCTTATTGTAGGTTTTATATGAGTGATAGTAGTACAAACATATGTGTTTACATTTCACAACTGTTTTTCTTTGTTAGTTTTTTTGCATAATATTGAACATACCAGCAGTCAGTGGAGGATCGGGGGCCCGGGGCAGTAGGGGGCACCCATGTGGGTTTGTGCCTAGGGCTTAATCCGGCCCTGGTCACAATCATTATTTGATTTCGTGATAGTTGTTTTGAAATTTTCATGGTTCAATAATCTCCTTTACATAAGTCTACCGATACATCAAACGTATGTCAAAAAACAAACCCTTTTAAGCATGCAAAAGTTTAATCTGTAAAAACAAAGCCATATTTTTTTCCTTTACATTTCAGGAGCGTGAACAAAGATGGGTAAAGGTTTTCTTTCAAAATATGAACAAGTATTTTTTTTTTCCACTTTGCGAAATGTAAAGTTCGTGGATAAGTGGGTGTACAATTTTATGAATGAAATAGCACAACGAGGTATGTGGAAGCTTGAATAAGATAAAAGGACAAAAAACAAGGACGTTTCAGCACAAAGCCTTCCTCAGTACAATTTTATGAGATTAATAACATTTCATTTTTTTTTAAAAACGACTGTTGCAAGCGTGAAGATGGCGTAAAAGATTATTCTTTAGGGTTAAATAATTCTGTGCTTTCCGATATTCAGATAATATATTAGAGAAGCAAGGCACAATTTTAATTAAATTTTTAATACAGACACCAATATTTAAAATGTGATTAATGCAAAAGATACTTAAAATGGTATATACATTTTTGTTGCACATTGAAGGACAATTCAGATATTTTGAGTCTGGCCTTGATATGAGTGAAAGACATTTTCCTGTTGAGACCATAATCCTTATTTAGCCATTCTTTTTTTTGTTTTTGTTTTGTTTGTTAGCTCTGATAATCAGCTTCGAAGTGTTGAGTGATGAAGGTGTGTTTGGCTGTCATTGGATGCAACCTGTCTTGCTAGAATGTCTGCTCTTTGATCTCCTGGTATACTGTGGTGTCCCATATCCATGGTAAGGTTAGCTTGACTACACAGATTCAGAGTGATGCTTTTATTTTCCAGAAATAGTGATTTTGCTGTTGTTTTTTGCGAGTTCTTGATGCTAAGTGAAATGAAGCGCTGGTTGGCGGGCGACAAAAATAAAAGATAATGATATTTCTTTTCTTTATTTAGGACACACTGTGAAGATTTCAGATAGGTGGTGCAATGCTGTTTTAATGGCTGTCGAGTCTGGTTCATTAGTAATGCAGGTCGTCCCATGGGGGCTGTAGAATTCTTCACATCATCTGTGTGGATACTCTCTTTGGAAACAATAGCCTGCATGTAGGGCTCCTTTGAAAGATAACCTATCTGTATATATTCTGATTTAAATCCTCTGGTTAGATGAAAAGAATAAATCTAGACCAAACTTAGTGCAAATACCTATTTGAAAGTACTAGAGGCTTTAGAACTCATGATATTCACCATTTTTGGGGGACATAATTGCTTTTGACACATGATCAAAATGCCAGTCGGATTAAATCTCAATATCAGTTTATATGTGAAGTTATGGATAAAGCCCAAACTGGGAAGGTAAATGCGATATTTTTTATTAAGAATATCATTTAGCGCGGAATCGAAAATATTATTTCGTGAAATCAGTGTCATCATATTTTCTTCCTCTGCCCCATGAAAAAGAGGGCAAACAACTGATTTTTTAGGGGGGTTGGTCGTGGGGGACTGAAAATTTGATAGCATGTCTTGCCATCGGCAACGAGGCTATATTCCAAGATTTAGCTCAAAAGGTTGACTGAAGTCTCCAAATTAGCCGTTGGCAGATTTTCTAGCCACCCCCCCCCCCAGCCAGGCAGCCGGCCATGAACAAAACCGCAGTTAATATAATGGATTTAAAAAATGAACAAATTTACTTTAGGAGTGCACATGAACAATAAGAAAAGCAGGAAAGATTGAAACGATTGTACGCGATTCATAGTGCACCATCGAGTGACGTACAATTAAAGAGACACCAAGGATAATGCAGAGAACATTACTTGCGCCGAGGTTGTTGGTTTGTTTTTCCCGCAACCAATGCCTCATTTTGGATTCCTTGAGCACGTGCGATCTCAAGTCAACGAGGAAGAAAAAAACCATTGAGGGCCGAGAACCTACGGCCCGCTGGTCATGTGCATCCACGGTATTGATTAATTGATTGATTGATTTGATTGATTGATTGATTTGATTGATTGATTGATCGATTGATTTGATTGATTGATCGATTGATTTGATTGATTAATTTGATTGATTGATTGACTGATTGATTGATTGATTTGATTTGATTTGATTGATCGATTGATTGACTGATTGATTGATTGATTGATTGATTGATTGATTGGATATTTATATAGCGCTGGTATCCATGCCTCTTTAGCATTCTCATTGCGCCCTGGTTTTCTTAAATCTATTTAAACAAAAAAAAAAAGTTTTTTTTTAATGTTTCTTAAATGATTATTGTTATTAAATGCGTCCTTCAAGTTAATGTTTCTTCCGCGTGACCCGCAAGATTTCTCAGGCTATTTTATTTATGCTTCCGTGTAATTTAAAAATAATAATTGGTTGCTTATCAGTGACGGCCTATGAAAAAGTATTCATCCCAGTTAACTATTTTCAATCTGTATAATGATAATTACAACAAACGTAAACATTATTACACTGCCTTTGTTCAAAATTTGAATGACTAGAACTGTGGTTTCTCAGAAAAAGAACTCTGGTTTCCTAGAAAATTACCCAGCCTGTCGTTTAAAAAAAAAGCTTACTTTAAATGTTTTCCTGTGTTATGGAATTTGATAATAGTTTTACATCCGTTTTTAGAGGATACCAATATCTCAGAACTCGATTAGATTACAACACACATTAAACCTAAGATTTAGTTTGACATTTTGGAGGTACGGCAATCGGTTATTTAACAATACACTGAACAATTAAAGGCAATAACTTTGACATGTAAATAAGATGGGAAAAGAAACATTTATACAATTAAAAGAAGTGCAAATACCTGCATGTTTTTTCGTAGGGAAATCCTTTTTTAAAATTTTTTATAAAACATTGTGACAGTTCAAAGTCCTAAATTCAAATTCCGCCATTAGTATTTTTCAGGCTTTGAAATATTTTGCATGTTCCGATTCACATGCCATTTATGCACTCAATGACATGCTCAATGATGGCTTGAATAACGTCTGTCATTCCCCTTAAATATGCCTCTTCCATTATAGGGATTGATCGATAAAGAAAACAGATAAAACCGGGCGCGAGATATCAAATTTTCTTCTGAGTGCAGTGGCGTAGAAAGAGAGGGGAGATTCGGGTGGTATGCCTCTTTTTTTTCCCTTCCTAGGGGGGAGGGGGCGAAAATATCGGCCAACTGCAAAGTTTGTTTTTTTCATGAAAAGGGCTTTGGGGGCTGCAAAACTGTTTTCCTCCCCGTGTCTCCCTACCCCCTAGGTATGCAAGTGTCACCGAGTGTTTTATGCCTCTCTTATTCCGTATAGTGATCTATCACAATTGAATTTAACTAATGGCTAAATCATTTTAGTTTCCATACACACAGCGAGAAGCATACCGGCCAGTGCTTGTCATCGCTCAACAATCATAGCTCTATTTTGAAGGGCCAGAATTTACCCATTCCCACCAATAAAATCATAGCTCTATTTTGAAGGGCCAGAATTTACCCATTCCCACCAATAAAATCATAGCTCTTAAAACTTCCCGGTCAATTTACCCATTCCCACCAATAAAATCATAGCTCTATTTTGAAGGGCCAGAATTTACCCATTCCCACCAATAAAATCATAGCTCTATTTTGAAGGGCCAGAATTTACCCATTGCCACCAATAAAATCATAGCTCTATTTTGAAGGGCCAGAATTTACCCATTCCTACCAAGAAAATCATAGCTCTATTTTGAAGGGCCAGAATTTACCCATTCCCAACAATGAAATCATAGCTCTATTTTGAAGGGCCAGAATTTACCCATTCCCACCAATAAAATCATAGCTCTATTTTGAAGGGCCAGAATTTACCCATTCCCACCAATAAAATCATAGCTCTATTTTGAAGGGCCAGAATTGACCCATTCCCACCAATAAAATCATAGCTCTATTTTGAAGGGCCAGAATTTACCCATTCCCACCAATAAAATCATAGCTCTATTTTGAAGGGCCAGAATTTATCCATTCCCACCAATAAAATCATAGCTCTATTTTGAAGGGCCAGAATTTACCCATTCCCACCAATAAAATCATAGCTCTATTTTGAAGGGCCAGAATTTACCCATTCCCAACAATAAAATCATAGCTCTATTTTGAAGGGCCAGAATTTACCCATTCCCACCAATAAAATCATAGCTCTATTTTAAAGGGCCAGAATTTACCCATTCCCACCAATAAAATCATAGCTCTATTTTGAAGGGCCAGAATTTACCCATTCCCACCAATAAAATCATAGCTCTATTTTGAAGGGCCAGAATTGACCCATTCCCACCAATAAAATCATAGCTCTATTTTGAAGGGCCAGAATTTACCCATTCCCACCAATAAAAGGTTCTAGAGCCAGAGGTTCTGTAAAGCTCTCCCACCCCCCACACCCCCCCCACTCGCCCCTCCCGTGTAACTTCCGATAAGCTGACAAGACGTTCAATTTCTACATGCATGCCATTCAACCCAATCGAACGGTTAACAGCGCTGAGAGATTTGACAGAATTGTCTTGTCTTAGAATCAAACTAATTCTTGTTAATATTATCGAAATGTAGAAAAATGTAGATTTGAATATAGTTAAAATGAAATAGTGCAAAATGAAATATATTATTTTATGCAAAATATTTAGAGCACCTTGATTTTCTTTGTTGTTTTGTCACAGCATAAACAATTCATTTCGTGATTGTGTTCCGCACAATCGGTGAGATGGGGCATTTGAGAAACGCAAATGTTATCGAGTGTCAGCTTCACAAAGGTGTCATATAAGAACATGGGCACGGAACTGTGCTTCAATCTGAGGCATTCTGCACAGCCTATTAGACAGTTGTCTTGACATTTCTGTTAAGTGGGACTTTGTTTCTTAACTCCCGTGTTCCATCATCTTTGCTTTTTTGGTTTTCGTCTCGTACAACCCCCCCCCCCCGCCACCCCCACAACCAACATCAATCTTAAATGGTTGTCCCTTTAAGGTCTAGTTTTTTGGTTTCCCCCCCGTAAAACCCCCCCCCCCCCGCCACCCCCACAACCAACATCAATCTTAAATGGTTGTCCCTTTAAGGTCTAGAGTGATTCGATTTATATCACTCTTCAGGCATTCACGATACAAAAGTTCGCTGACATTCTTTGGGAAGATCTCAAAGATCATTTAATCGGCCGTTCACGTTCTGTCCTCGTGACTCCATCTGACAATGATCTAATGCCAACCCAATTTGTATTCATCAATCTTGACCTCGAGGTTAAAACAAATATATCAATAAACCCTGAATAGGGTATCATCATAGCGTGGAAGGAATACCGGAAATATGAATAGCTTAACTATACCACATAACACTGTTTTTTTTTTCCTTCCTCCTTATCGAAACGACTGATAAATCTCTTGCCCTTACCAGAGTTCACTGCCTTGTACAAAACAGTATAAAGTGAAAAACATCGCTTGAACCAATCAAAACTGACATTTGTTATTTCCAAATGGTTATAAGAGTACTCGCTTGTATCACCAAAATAAGGTAACACATTACGCTAACTTTTCAGGCCGACATTTTATCCTATTTCCAACACGATTTTGTCATTTTATTTATTCGATATTTACTGAACACAAATATAGAAGTAGCCTCAATGGACGCGATGTTTTTGCTGATCATTCATAAAACTAAACGATTCAGATTTTTACGACTTCCTGTCTCATCCTGGGTGAAAAAGAAAGTGACACATGTCATCATAATAAAGAAAGGGGATTTAATTTTGCCTCAGTAAAAGTACAAAAAAAAGTTTAAGTTCGAGAAGAAAAATCCGAATGTAAAAGTCTAAAATAATAGACCAAGTATGGCTTCTTACCGTCTACGGGCGATAGGAAGATCGAGATATTGGACCGAGGGTAATTGTCACGCCCACGATTTTAGTCAATCCGTTTGTCAACATCCCCTTGTCAGACACCCACGCAAATCAACAGTTACTTGTCCCTGATTTCAAACATTTCATATCGCTCAAAACGTCTGTCCACACCGGTAGTAACATCCAATCCTACATTCCACACCGGTACAAACATCCAATCCAACATTCCACACCGGTAGTAACATCCAATCCTACATTCCACACCGGTACAAACATCCAATCCAACATTCCCCACCGGTACTAATATTCAATCCTGCTTTCCACGCCAGTACTAACACCCAATCCTACATTCTACACTGGTTCTAACATCCAATCCTACTTTCTACATCGGTACAAAACATCCAATCCAACATTCCACACCAGTACAAACATCAAATCCTACATTCCACACCGGTACTAACATCCAGTCCTACTTTCCACACCAGTAGTAACATCCAATCCTGCTTTCCACACCGGTACTAACATCCAATCCTAAATTCCACACCGGTACTAACATCCAATCCTGCTTTCCACAGTGGTACTAACATTCAATCCTACTTTCCACACCGGTACTAACATCAAATCCTACTTTCTACATCAGTACAAGCATCCAATCCTACATTCCACACCGGTACTAACATCCAATCCTGCTTTCCACAGTGGTACTAACATTCAATCCTACTTTCCACACCGGTACTAACATCAAATCCTACTTTCTACATCAGTACAAGCATCCAATCCTACATTCCACACCGGTACTAATATCCAATCCTACTTTCTACACCGGTACAAACATCCAATCCTACATTCCACACCGGTACTAACATCCAATCCTACTTTCTACATCAGTACAAACATCCAATCCTACATTCCACACCGGTACTTATATCCTATCCTGCTTTCCACGCCGGTACTAACACCCAATCCTACATTCTACACCGGTACTAACTTACAATCCTATTTTCCACACCGGTACAATACCCAATCCTATCCCGCCACTTCAGAATAGCCTATAGCCCGAAATTTTACATTAACTCTTAAAATAAACCGAAAATAATAATTGGTGTCAAAGTGAAAGAAACCGTTTCTGCCTTGTAGACGACGGCAAAAGCATTGATTTTAACTAGCTTGTTAGAGTGAATTTTCTATGAAATATTCATAGCAGAGGCTGTCTGTGCGTGGGGGGAAAAAGTTAAGGGCCGTCACACAGCGTAGGGTTATCATGATCAGATCAGATCCAACTAAATTTGAAATTTCTGCACCAAATTTTATAGATGAAAACTAAAAAAAAAAAAAAAAGAACTATACGAATTTTAAGGGGAAAAAGTTAAGGGCCGTCACACAGCGTAGGGTTATCATGATCAGATCAGAACCAACTAAATTTGAAATTTCTGCACCAAATTTTATAGATGAAAACTAAAAAAAAAAAAAAAAAGAACTATGCGAATTTTAATATAACTGATTATTATGACAACTTAGTTTCTAAGAAGCAAAATCACTTCCCTGTTTTTTAACATTTAACGGTGTCTAAAGTTTGACAAGTTTTATCAACGGTTTGGGTTTGGTGTTTGTGGTGAGTCAAACAAACATAGCTTAACCTTTCTATTTTTTAAGTATATTTTTGAAGAAAAACATATGTTAAATATTAATTTACTGGATGTAGCAATGCGTGAACTTCCCACCTACCAAAGTTACTTGACAAAACATGAACTCAAGTAAAGCACTTTTTAGAATCCCAATTTTTGCTACACCCCTCGCCCCCATGAGACGTCACTGCACACTTTGTATTTCACGCCCATGAACTATATTAAATATTCTGATGTCCCAACCACTTTTAAACCGAATATTTTTTTACACCATTCTTAAATTGAGACGATTTCATTTTCCGAAAAGAAAATATTACGCACCAAACGAAGCTGCGTTATATAACAAAAAATTATATCGTTTAGCGTAGTTATCGGGAATTATATTTTTCGCGCTTTTGAACTCATTATTGAACCATACTTTCTTTCAAACATAAAGTATCATTTGTAATATACTCTCAATACCAAATTCGCTGATTAAGAAGCAGTTTTTTTTAGGAAGTATTCTATTAGGAAGCAGTCCACGAGTCAAACTAGAAGCGTAATATATATATACAAGAATTATATATGTTAAGATAAATGTTAATGGCTTCAAAGGAGCCAGTGGTACCTCGTCTATTGTGTAATTAGGTTCCAGACTCCCCCCCCCACCCACGCTATAAGTGAAATTTCGCTGACTTATATATTTACCTTATATACCCGATATACCTTTTATAATTTTTTCTAGGTTTTCGAGCAGGGGCGTCATTTCAGGGTTTTTAAAGGGGGGGGGGTGGCCAAAGTCAAAACTTGGTCGGCATGTAAAGCTGATTATTACAGGAGGCCCCACAGTACATAGCAATTTAAATAAAACCTGCAAAATCATGGAAGGGGGGGGGAGAGAGAGAGAGAGAGAGAGAGGCGTAAACCCCACCTAGCTCTACTCAAATGACGTCCCTAGTTTCGAATATGATTCATTAAGCAGATAATATTAATTTTAATAATCATAATTTGTTCTTTGTTTTTTGTTTTTTTTTTAAATTTGTCTTAACTTTTTGAGTGTTCAGAAAGTGGGAGGAAGAAAAATAGATCAAGAAAATGTCGCACTTGGACTCAGATTGTCAAATACAAAGTATGTAAGCAAGACCAAAAATTATTGTGAAACCTGGAAAGAGGCGGCATTAAAACAAAGAACGTGTCGACAACAAGCCTCCGTCAGCGGACATACAGCATTAGCAACTTTAAAAAAAATAATTTAATTATTGTGTCAAGAGAAAAAAAAAAAAAAAAAACTAAAAAATTAATTTCTTGTTTTTTTCCATTTAAAAAACGTGAAGACAACAAGCCTCCGTCAGCGGACATACAAGATTAGCAAATTTAAAAAAAATAATTTAATTATTGTGTCAAGAGAAAAAAAAAAAAAAAAAGCTAAAAAATTAATTTCTTGTTTTTTTCCATTTCAGTTTCTATTCATTTAGGCTATGAAGTAGGCCAGCTGTTCTCAACCTGTTGGTTGCGACCCCTTTGGCACGACCTTTCACAGAGGTCGCCTAAGACCATCGGGAAACACATATACTCAAATGTTATAAATTATCAACGAAAATAATTCTGTGGTTGGGGGTCGCCACAACAGGAGGAACTGTATTAAAGGGTCGTGGCATTAGAAAGGTTGAGAACCACTGTAGTAGGCGATTAAAGTAAATCTGTCAAAGTCGTAGAAGAAATATATATATTTTTTTAAAGTTTGCGTCAAATGGAACATTTAGTAACCAGGTGCTCACCCCTTAGAAATTGTATTAATACTTATAGAGGGAGATTCTGGCTTATTTTATTTTTTGACCTTTAAAAAAAGAAGATAAGGTCATCTGGGATAAAACTAAAAACACAGGAACAGTCAGTGCGTACCTGTAGGAATCACTGACGACGGTTGCAAGTGACGTCTTTTGTGCTGCGGATCTTTCAGAAAGACATATTTTAAATATTTTGAAAGAATTTTTTTTTTAAGCCCCACAATAAGAGTAATTCCTTTAGATTCGATCTAATTCATTTATTGAAGAAGGTAGGACATGAACATTTCCTAAGAACAACGGTCGAAATGGTCTAAAAAAAATATTTTAAAAATTTAAAATTAATTCAAACAGCGCTAAATGAAAGCGGTAAGAGATACAACCATAACATTGAAACAAGATGCGGGGTAAGAGATACAACCATAACATTGAAACAAGATGCGGGGTAAGAGATACAACCATAACATTGAAACAAGATGCGGGGTAAAAGATACAACCATAACATTGAAACAAGATGCGGGGTAAGAGATACAACCATAACATTGAAACAAGATGCGGGGTAAGAGATACAACCATAACATTGAAACAAGATGCGGGGTAAGAGATACAACCATAACAATGTTTGTTTGGAATACTTAAAAAATTAAAAGAAAAAAACAACAACTAACAATTGTGATTTCACGTTGCGAGGGTTTCTGTCCTTGGACACCTACACTGATTCAAAGTTATAAACTTACCCTTTCCCCCCCCCCTCC
>CAXITT010000070.1:1854191-1870911 GCA_964033795.1 Lymnaea stagnalis
ATATATATATATATATATATATATATATATATATATATATATATATATATATATATAATATATATACATACATAATCGGTGAGAATAAGAAGTTAAAAAACGGATAAAAGCTGTTTACAAATTATTTAGAGCTGTTTTGACATTCTAGTTGAGAAAAAATGTCATTCTTACATTGTGGGCTGTGGGCGGAGATGTAAGATATTGTAGCACAAAGAACTCGAGATACGTCTTGGAACCTTCAAATTTATTAACATAAACAATGAAGAATAAAGCTGCGAAACAATAGTTTGTAAAAAAAAAAAATCAGGACGTAAACGAGAACGAAGTCGGCTCCAGCTTCGAGACACTAATCAACCGAAGGCGGCTCCAGCTTCGAGACACTAATCAACCGAAGGTGGCTCTAGCTTCGAGACACTAATCAACCGAAGGCGGCTCCAGCTTCGAGACATTAATCAACCGAAGACGGCTCCCGCTTCGAGACACTAATCAACCGAAGGCGGCTCCCGCTTCGAGACACTAATCAACCGAAGGCGGCTCCAGCTTCGAGACACTAATCAACCGAAGGCGGCTACAGCCTCGAGACACCATTCAACCAATTTTGTTGTTGTCTGGGTTCTCCAACTACCCCACGCATATATGAAAGGGAGATATTTCTGAAGTGGGAGACGCCAGTAATGTAAACATTTGAAAGATGGATGCGGATGAAAGCATCCATTTCAAGACGTTACCTGACAGGTGTGGGCGTGTGTTAAAAATAAAACCCACAGTCTTTTGAAAGCTTGTCATGCCCTAAATGGGTTGTTTATTTTCATTGATATTTTTACAAATAATTTGACCCCTCCCATGGATCATATGACTTGAGTTTGATTAATCCAAATTTTGAATTGTTTATTTTCTCCTGATGTCTTACAGTGATTAAGAGATGGGCGGTTACAATAAACATGAATCATTAGAAGCTGGAGTAGAGTTTTGCTGCCAGTTTCCGGTTTGGAGTTTAGAATACCGCTTTTGCTTTTTTTTTTTTTTTTACATCCTTCTATTTTGCTTGCCGTCGGAAGGGACTCGCTAATCTTGGATGAAAACTCATTTAAAGACGGCAAGCTGTGAAATCAAACCAGCATATGGAGTACCAGGGACGTGCTGGCACATGGAAACCCGTGACGAACGGTGTAGTAAGAAAGGCCCGGAGCCCNTCTTTTTTTTCTTTCTTTTTTTTTTGTCTTTCTCTTTCATCTGAAATACTTACCAACTTCCTGATGTCGAATTGAGCTGAAACTCTGTGCACTCACCCACCACGTGACGATAAAATCTGTCATGATCAGCAGTTCACCAACTGGCTTTACTGGTCCTGAATGACCGCACGGAATTGATATTTATCGATCTGTTTTAGGTTTAAATGGCTTCGAAAGGGTTTCATCTTGCGCATGAAACCAAAAAAAAGTTCGGTTGGGGGGGTGGGGGGCGTCATCAAGAGAATTGCATTCTTCAGACTAGGCGGTTCAACAACACTGCTTCAAATAAACTGTTGATGAAAGGACAAAAAATACTTTTTATGGCCACTTCATCAGAGATTCAAGTCATTATTTTGGTCCCTTTTATTATACAAATGAAAATATTTTTTTTTAAATACAGGGATGTCGTCTAAAAGTATGATTAAATCTAGGCTAAATAAAATATGGATACTAACCTTAAAAATGTAATATAATAAATACTGAGGGGGGAAAATATTCAAAACAAATATATTTGGAGCGCGGCAATGCAAGACAGTAAAGCGTACTTTTTGACTAAACCGCCCTACTCTACAGAGATACCAATACAATAATGTTCTTGTATTTTCTTGGGGGGGGGGGGGGGAGGGGAAGTCTTCAGCAACCAACCATTGGTTTTATTGTTATTTTTTTTATTATCTCAAAGCTTCAACATAGCTCGCTTCTGAATTTTAAATTATTTTTTTATCCAGGCACTTTTAACAAAATATTTTAAAACATATGTTTTGACAGATCTCGGAAAAAAAATCGTATTTTTAAAAAAACTAAAAGCCTGTAATGTCCGCAATCAATGGAACAAATTGTGTCATAGAAACTTTGTCTTTAACTATTTTTTTCTTTAACAAGCGTTACCGTACTTAACCATTTAAACCAAGAAAAAACGGTAAGTTATCGCAAAATAGAAAGTCTTGGAGAACAATAGAGGCCTGGGAACTTTGCTGAAGTTTGTTCCCGTTAAGATAGACGATAGTCAGTTACATCCGATAATGGTTACATGCATCGCTAGCAGCCCAAGAAATACAAGTAATCTCATTGCAGGCAAACAGTTTACATTTTCTTAGAAATACGGTATGTATTTTTTTAAGCCATGTATTTCGACCACAAAAAAAATTTAGAAATGGCATTTGTCATCATGACCAGAGTCTGTTTTTTTTTTTTAAAATTGCCTAAGAAATTTTATGAAACATCAGAAGTGTATTTATTATCATTTTGTCAAAAATTGCTCCATGGTAAATTTGAAGGGAAAAATATTGTCAAATGATTTTCTTTCCTTAATTCAAACTGGTATTTCGGTCGAGACGAAATCTCTGAAAACTTCAAAGGGCTTCGAGGATACTGTGGAGCTCCTTTAAGGAGACTATCAAATGTGAATACAAACTATTAAACACTAATCCCTTTTAATATTCGTGTCCCCTCCATTATGGAGACTAACACCGTATGTTTACGATCAACTATAAAAGTGGACAATATTAACATAATATGTCCAACTATAGACAGCTAAATATTAAAGTTGATGTAACTCGGCGGGAAAAAAAAAGAAATCTCCCACAAAAAACGAAACTTCTAAAAGATAATTTTGTGGCTAATTTTAAGCTCCCTAGTCAAGGCCAACAATTTAATATTTTAAGTTGTTGTTGTTTTTTTTCTTCTAAGGACGTGTTGTTACAATCCAAAGAGTTTTGAAAGTGTTTGAAACTTTTAATATGAAATATATAGTTCGTCCATCGAAACTAAACATGACTGTCTTAATCAACGCATTCGTGCTAGTTCTGAATTTGGCTGTGGGTGCGCAGATGGCTGATGAGTCCTATCGTGTTAAGATATAATCTTGTGTTGCTGTTCGTCCGGTCAACATCGACTAGGACATATTTAGGCACCCGGTTTGTTGTTTTTTTTTTGGGGGGGGGGGGTGCACGGGTAGTTCCTAGGTGGCCTAATAGTCCGATCGGTGTTCGGAATAATCTCTGGCACTGCGGGCAGGGGACAGTGGATCGTTCAAATCATCTCTAGTGTAGGTTTTTCAAATAAATTTCTTGACCCTTTGATAACAGGTATCGCCAATACTTCAAGTGAGATCTCAAAATCACCGTTGACGAAACTGTGCTTCAAGTTTAATCCTTGAAAATGTATCTTAAAAGCAGCCCCCTTATCTGCACAGTCATAATTAAATGAAATTGAACAGCTTCGTTCAAAATGTGCGGCCTCTATGGCCTGATATTGATTTGTAGAGGAGCACGGGGCGGAGCCATTAGTTGTCTTACTTCAAATGTTGCCATATGCACTCTTTCGAAATTTATTTGTTCCACATGTCTCTTTAATTATTCCCCAGATTCCTGGCGCACTGCCCTTTACGCCTTACCCCAGACTCAAACAATGGGGGTCGGCGCTGAAAATTTGCACACAAAAAATATGCCTTCAAGTAACGCACTTTCTAAGAATCCCAATTAGAGCTCCCCTCTTAAGATGCGCAACCATACATTTTTTGTCCACGCCCCTGAACTCTATTTCTATTCTAATGTCCACACGCTGGTACACCGAGATTTTTTACAACTATTTCTGTGAAACAAAATAAAATATCATGCACCAAAAGCAATTGTGTTATTTTTAAGAGTCTCGTTTAGCGCATGAAACCGGAAATCAGAGTCATCTGGTGGCGTTAAAACTGAATATTGGGTGTTGGGGGTGGGGGTTGGCGTTGGGGGTTGGCGGTGGAGGTTGGCGGTGGGGGTTGGCGGTGGGTGCTGGCGGTGGGTGTTGGCGGTGGGGGTTGGCCTGAAAACTTGATAGAATGTGTTGTCATCGGCACAGAGTCTTTGTACCAAGTTTCAGCTCGGTATGATGAAGGGGAGTGGGTCAGTTAGCCCTCCGAAGATTTTACCTGCCGGCCACGAACAAATAGCGAAGTTAATACAAAGGATTTAATAACAAATACTATACATTAAAATGTTATGATTGTAGGCCAGTCAAGCAACGTAGAGCATCTTTCCCTGGAAAGTAGTTACACTTATTCCCCAATGTTTAATGGCTTCTATGACATACACCTACCTGTCCATCAATCCCTATGGCGGTACAGCCCATGTAGGGCTTTGGCCTGCCTCGCCACTTCCTTCCACTCAGACCTCACAGCTGCTATACACAGACCTACCCCAGACAAATTACATAATTTCCCTAGGCAACTTTTCTGTACGTTGTAACGAATCTCGATCACGCAATATCAGCTGCTAGTGTTTGAACGAAAGAGCGAGACATCACGCAATAGCAGTGGCTAGTCTTTACATGAGAGAAAATACTGGAGAACCCCATTTAAACAGTCACGGTCATTTTAATCAAAAGCGTTCCTTGCATGAGCTAAAAGTCAATCTTAATCTTTGGTTTTTATTATTTTTTTAAATTTTCTGTAAAGTCATATTCTATTTTTTTTAAAAGTGGATTCAATCGCCGCTTTATGAAACGTACCAATTTTTAATAAAAAATGATTTCCCCAGAAGGGAACACGTGAGATTGTTTTAAAAGACTTCTTTAATTTAATATGCCATCTGAATATTTCTTTTACTACCACATTTCCTTTGGGGAAATTCTGTTACTTTAATAGTCTCAGTTAAGTAACATGTCTTCAAATACTGCATTCATTGATGTACATTTGTTGGAGTAAGTGGGTATTTTTTTGAATGAATATGTATTACCTGCATTTTGTAACTTTGAAAATTGCATATTTTGTCCAATCAGAACAGAACAATGTTGAGCAGGTGTGCAGGACACTGAATTGGAATATATTTGTGTGAACGTCCAATGTCGTTCTTAGATATTTTATCCATCTACCGAAGATAAAAGTGTCATTCCGTATTTAACAATATATTGACAAAATCGAGTTATTCTACTGATTGCAAAAATAAAATGTTATTTCAAAATGACCCTCATTACTTACCATCAGTACTCGCTAATGTGATGCTTCCTTTTAGATTTTTAGAAAAGAAATGTATGTGGATAAAAAAATTGTACACATAAAACAAACAAAAAGCCATTGACCTCATTTCAACCAGTTTTCCCCTTTGTCTGGCACAACCTCACCAATCTTTCTGGCACAAAACATTAGCCCCGAATGGACTGGCGTGAACAGTTTCCGGTGGCCTGATTCGTGAACTTGGGACAAAGTCAGACCGTTGTACTTTACTGACCAAAGACTCCCAGAGCGTTGTGATTTTGTCGGGTAATTATTAAAAGCCTGAAAAAGATTCCATTACACTTATTTTTCTCCTTTAAATAAGGGAATTTATATGTATTTAAGGGCCGTCCAGAATAGATCATCACCAGTTCAGAGATATTCATAAAAGGTCGTCATGGATTAGTGAGACAATTTAATACATTCCCTTTTCAGGTATCAAATACCTCTCAGTCGTGTCCTCGGTACATAAGAGCGCCCTTGATACTAGTGCTGTAACAAAAGTCAATAAATCTATACAGTTAAAAAGCTAAAATAAAAATCATTCATAAACTTTCAAAAATTAAAGAACAAAAAGAAGAAGAAAGAGAAATCAAAATTTAGCCCAGAACAATATAATGATAAATGTATATTATGTTCAGCTCACCTCCTTCAAGACTAAGGCCACTCCCCTTGTTAGTTCGATGCTAATTCATCTGTCTTATTCAAGTCTGAAACATTTATTTAAAAAAAAACCTTCAATAAATGGATATTTTTCTTTAAATTCACCAACTTTTAGGTGCTGGGCGCGTTATACATCACTTTTCCCCAGTCACAAACACCTGGCTAAGACTAGCACCTGGCTTAAACTTATACCTGGCTTAGACTCAAACGCATAGAATAATTATAATAAATTCTTAAAATCACATTTGTGTAAAATGCTTACTTTGAATTTTTGAAAAAAGTGTTATGTGTTCAATTTGCAATGATTAATTTAGCAAAAAGAATTATTTTTTTTCATTTCTAAGTTGAACAACTTCGTTCAAATTCAGGTTTTAAAGGGGGCAGATGAAGAGTTCTAAGATATCAAAAACGATTGAGTTGATTTTAAATAAAATGTTAAGTGCGGTGGAGTGGTTGAAATAAGTGCAATCTATGAATCTGTGAATTAATATTGTGATTGATTCGGTTACATAAAAATATTACAAGAATTCACTCTATCAATCGTTAGGATCGAACTTTAAAAAAAAAAATTTCTGATCGTCTAGAAACGAGATCAGAGTTTCCCGACCTAGATGGGATTTCAAGGGGTCCAAGGTTACATTTCAAGGAGGGCAATGAGGCATTTTCAGGGCGGTGCAATGTGGCATTTCAGGGGGGGGGTGGGCTGTGCAAAGAGGCAATTTAGGATTGCGAGGTGACATTTTAAGGGTTGCGATGTGACATTTCAAGGGGCGTGAGGTGGAATTTCAAGTGAGACCAGGTGAAATTTCACAGAGTCCAAGTTGGCATTTCAAAGAATGCGAGTTGACATTTCAAGGGTGTGTGAAGGGGCATTTCAGGTGGTGTGAAGGGGTTATTGAGGAATACGGGGAAAATTGATCAAATAAATGACCTGCCTTTTAAGTTATGACACTTTTGTTTATAGATTTTGTAAAAAAATGAATAATTTTTTAACCGTTTAACCAATAGCATTTTTCCCAAATAAAACACCATATCGAAGGTATGGAAAGCTTTGGTAGATATTCCTAAATGTATTTTTATTTGTATGAACAGAGGGATACCCTTAACTTAAATGTTGTCAAAAATATAGTACACTTGTCAAAGCTAGTTACAATAATTAGGACAGAAGTTGGGCTCACCAAGCTGTGAGATCTCATCCCTATCGTTATAAATTGGAAATGGTGAAAACAAGTTCTCAAATCCTTTTACCTGGAACTTTTATTTTAAAATGCAAGTTGTCAAAACAACTTATTTGTTTTACTTCCACTGATTGAATTTAAAAAGGAAAAAAAAGTTAATGATGTACCTTTTTTTTTTCAGTCACATAAATACAACTGCATGAATACACTCCCACCGGAACCTGTCATCAACCCGTGGTCAATCAATGAGCTTCCAGAAGACCTGATTTTTTTTCAAAAAATTTAAACATCCAAAGAGCTGGACGCGACGTGCAAAGTGTGAACGTCTGGTCTCAGATGAGGGTAATGGAAGCCTGGAGCAGGACGATTGTCAAACACAGAAAAAGCAATTTGATGGTCGGGCTCATTTCAACACCAAACAACCACCGCGATCAACATGTAATTGGCTTGTAACGTTGGGGACTAGGGATAACATCGGACAAATCGGTTGCCGAGGAATTATTAGAGAGGTTGCGCTCAAGTTAAGTGAAATAACGAGCTTGAGGGGGGGGGGGAAGAGTTGGTATAGGCTTAGTTAGGTGAAATAACGAGCTTGGGGGGGGGGGGGGAGGTGCGCACACATTTACGTGTCTGGGTTGAACTGATTATTTCTTTATTTTTCAACATTCAGACGAATCGTAATGTACTATAGCTGGCTTAGATAACATCCAGAAGTGCATGTGCACCGAGATGGGGAGTTCAAACGTTAACTTGTGGTGCGAATGTCAGGACGTTAAAAAAAACAATTAAATGTTCCACATAAATAAAACATAACAGTTAAATTGCATTTAATTCAAATGTTTTTTTTTTGTTGGAAAATTTAGTCACAATAATTATGTTTGTTGAACTCTGATGAGAGAGTGCGTGTGACGTCTGATGAGAGAGTGTGGCAATTGCAGGAGAACTAGAGGGCTTGTGTAAGAAGAGACCGCTTTATAGATCATTCTTTTCCCTACTGCACAATTCTTGCATCGGTTATATCTACTTACATATATTATTCACGACCCACATTTTTAAAAATAATTTATAATGTCATTAAGGTATTAAAAACAGATTCATGAGTCTGATATGTTTAAATTTTCATTGAAATATAGAGATTAAAGAATAAACACTTTTAAGTGAACTATGACAGTTACGTTGATAGGATCTGTCATCTCCACAATTCTACACATAACAATGTTATTTCTTTGATAGGATCTGTCATCTCCACAAATCTACACATGGCTATGTTATTTCTTTGATGGGATCTGTCATCTTCACTATTCTACACATAACTATGTTATTTCTTTGATAGGATCTGTCATCTTCACAATTCTACACATAACAATGTTATTTCTTTGATGGGATCTGTCATCTTCACAATTCTACACATAACTATGTTATTTCTTTGATAGGATCTATCATCTCCACAAGTCTACACATAACTATGTTATTTCTTTGATCTGTCGTCTCCACAAATCTACACATAACTATGTTATTTCTTTGATGGGATCTGTTATCTTCACAATTCTACACATAGCTATGTTATTTCTTTGATAGGATCTGTCATCTTCACAATTCTACACATAACAATGTTATTTCTTTGATGGGATCTGTCATCTTCACAATTCTACACATAACTATGTTATTTCTTTGATAGGATCTGTCATCTCCACAAGTCTACACATAACTATGTTATTTCTTTGATAGGATCTGTCATCTGCTAAAGTCTACATACAACTATGTTATTTCTTTGATCTGTCATCTCCACAAGTCTAAATATAACTATGTTATTTCTTTGATGGGATCTGTTATCTCCACAATTCTACACATAACTATGTTATTTCTTTGATCTGTCATCTCCATAAGTCTAAATTTAACTATGTTATTTCTTTGATAGGATCTGTCATGTCCACAATTCTACATATAACTATGTTATTTCTTTGATAGGATCTGTCATCTCCACAAGTCTACACATAACTATGTTATTTCTTTGCTAGGATCTGTCATCTCCACAATTCTACACATAACTATGTTATTTATTTGATAGGATCTGTCATCTCCACAATTCTACACATAACTATGTTATTTCTTTGATAGGATCTGTCATCTCCTCAAGTCTACAAATAACTATGTTATTTCTTTGATAGGCTCTACCATCTCGAAAGTCTAAACTTAACTGTCTTATTTTTTAATAGGACCTACCATCTCCACAAGTCTATACTAACTGTCTTAGTTCTTTGATTGGACCAACCATCTATACAAGTCTATACTTAACACTTGTATTTTCATAGTATACAGAAATATATTGGCTGATAACTGTATTCCGGTTTTATTTTATTATCCACTAGCCAAAATAACAACCTCTACAGGCTTTTTCTGCGTTTTCCGAGGGTAGCCCGTTTGGATCTCGACCCAGTTTGAATCCCAATCCCGATTGGACCACGATCCAGGTGGGATCATTATCCTTGTGGGATCCCGATCCCGTTTCCCGGTGGGATCCCGTTTCCCGGTTTGATACCGTTTCCCTGTGGGATCCCGATAAACCTTCAGGTCCCAATCCCGGTGGGATCCCGTTTTCCGTTAGGATTCCAATCCCGTTAGGATTTCGTTGTCTGTGTGATCACGTTTCCTGATAGGAACCCGATTTCATCCCGTTACCCGATGGGATCACGTTACCCGATGGGATCACGTTACCCGATGGGATCACGTTACACGATGGGATCACGTTACCCGATGGGATCACGTTACCTGTAGGTTCCAGTTTACTGTTGGATTTCGTTCCCATTTAGAATCCAGTTCCTTGGTGGGTTTATGCTCCCAATGGGATTTTTTTTCCCGGTAGGATTATAAGGGTATGTTCAGAGAAATAATTTATAGATATGAATAGAAATAATATAGCATTTCAATAAGCTTTTAGATCCCATCATATCCCCGTTGAGCAATATAGAACTTTCTGGAAAATTCTAGATACAATTTAATATCCTCCTCGAAACGTGTAAAAATTTTTAATGTCTTCGAAATTATTTGTAGAATTCGAAAAAATTCTACAACTTAATGCACGAGTGTAACTATTGTAAATTTAAATTGAAAGGAAGGGCACTGGCAGGGGACACAATCCATATTTTTACCGATTTAGTTTTGCTTCAGTTTGGGGTCCTTACGAAAACCAGTCAAATAAATAATAGAGTTAAAATTCATAAAGTTTTCCCGATTAAAATGGGTTTAAAATTGCCATAGATAAAGCTTTTTGAAATTATCGAGCTTCTTGGTAAAGTCTAGACCGTTCCTAAAAAGGATTGTATATTATTCATTTTAAATCCACCTATATTTCAGTACTGACTATGAAGGGTATTGCTACGACGCTATGCCTAGATCCATCAATTCACTTAGAACCTCTAGTGTTGTCTATGCCTATTTATATAGCTTATTTAAGGAAAAATGAAACGGGACCCCCGGCCCAAGAGAAATGGTTATTATAAATTCAGTACTCTTTGGTTTTTTGTTTTTTTAAATATGGATAATCAAGTGAATGTGTACTACTTTTTTGTTTGTTTATTTATTTTATATAACTCACATAATATTTATTTTATATAACTCACATAAGCAAAAAAAAACGAATTTCGGGGCCCCCGGCACCAAACGGAATGTTATAAAAAGTTCATTTCAAAAGTTCCAGATAATGATGGATATATGTGCAAATTTGGGTCAAGATCCATAATCCAAGTAAAAAGTATGTGAAACAAATCCACAAATAAACCAACGTTCAATTTCATTTATTATATATATATATATATGATTTATAAATTGTCAAAAAGTAAATTAAAAAAGAAATTCGTCCTCTCCCTCGATCGTAAAAGTTGAACTGAATGAATGGACTAAAGTTGAACTGAATGAACTGGCTAAAAGTTAAACTGATTGAACTGGCTAAAAGTTGAACTGAATGAACTGGCTAAAAGTTGAACTGAATGAACAGACAAAAGGTTCAACTGACTGAACGGACTAAAAGTTGAACTGAATGAACTGGCTAAAATTTTAACTGAATGAACTGGCTAAAAGTTGAACTGAATGAACAGACAAAAGGTTCAACTGACTGAACTGGCTAAAAGTTGAACTGAATGAACTGGCTAAAAGTTGAACTGAATGAACTGGCTAAAAGTTGAACTGAATGAACTGGCTAAAAGTTGAACTGACTGAACTGGCTAAAAGTTGAACTGAATGAACTGGCTAAAAGTTGAACTGAATGAACTGGGTAAAAGTTGAACTGAATGAACTGGCTAAAAGTTGAACTGAATGAACTGGCTAAAAGTTGAACTGAATGAACTGGCTAAAAGTTGAACTGAATGAACTGGCTAAAAGTTAAACTAAACGCACGGACTTAAATTTAAACTTAATAAACAGACTAAAAATTGAACTAAATGAACGGACCAAAAGTTGAACTGAAATGAACGGACTAAAAAATTAAATGAATGAATGGACTAAAAGTTGAACTAAATAATCGGACAAAAATTTGACATAAATGAATGGTCTAAAATTTGAACTGAATAAAAAGACTAAAAGTTGAATTGAATGAACGGACTTGAGTTGAACTAAATAAACAGACTGAAAGTTGAATTGAACGAATGGACTAAAAGTTGAACTGAATTTATGGACTAAAAAGTGAACTAAATGAACGGACTAAAATTGAGCTAAATGAATGGACTAAAGTTTAAATGAATGAATGGACTAAAAGTTGAATTGAATGAACGGATTGACATTTTAACTGAATGAATGGACTAAGATTGGAACTGAATGAATGGACTAAATGTTGAACTGAATTAACGCTTCTAAGAGAAAATAACTCAGTAAAGAAAAGTTAAATTGAAGTTTTGTTGAAGATCCTATTGATTAGCATGTCTGTTGATCACTTATCATTTTCTGACAGTTCTTATGTTGACCACTTATCATCTTCTGATAATTCTTCTGTTGACCATTTATCACATTCGGACAATTCTTCTCTTGATCACTTATCATCTTCTGACAATTCTTCTGTCGACCTCTTATCATCTTCTGACAATTCTTCTGTCGACCTCTTATCATCTTCTGACAATTCTGCGGTTCTGAAAGCTTTGTTGTTTTTTTTTAAAAGAGCAACAGGCAGATGAAAAGTTCACGTATTACTGCTGCTTGGTACTGTGAGCATGTTCTATTGGGAGATGTGAGGTTGTTCACTGAGGAGATGTGATGTTGTTCACTGAGGAGATGTGAGGTTGTTCATTGAGGAGATGCGAGGTTGTTCATTGAGGAGATGTGGGGTTGTTCATTGAGGAGATATGAGGTTGTTCACTGAGGAGATGTGAGGTTGTTCATTGAGGAGATGTGAGGTTGTTCATTGAGGAGAAGTGATGTTGTTCATTGAGGAGATGTGAGGTTGTTCATTTAGGAGATGTGAGGCTGCTCACTGAGGAGGTGTGAGGTTGTTCATTGAGGAGATGCGAGGTTGTTCATTGAGGAGACATGACGCTAAAAGATCAGATACTATCCCATAAGCCATAGACTAAATGACTAAAATATACACAAAATGTGTTAAGTACTTTTTAGCATTACAATAAACCCCTTGACAGCGACCAAGCAGATTACTGTTGATTAAAAAGAAACTGTTTCCTTTTTTTTTTATGATTCATATTATGTAGAAGAGTGTATTTTTGTGACTCACTTTTAAGACTCGCTGCTAACAACAGAACATGGTAAACAATGCTAAAAATACCCTTACAAGGACACACTACGTCGTGTAAATAATGTCAAGGTCGGAGAACATTTGAAACTTAAGGTATTGTTGTTTTTTTCATAGACATGACATGTCATTAAAACAAAATAATGTGTTTAATCATTCGTGTTGCTTTAACACACAATAAGCATCAGCCGAAAACAGCTTTGGTGATTTATTTATTTTTTTTTTTTCTTTATAATTTTTTTTATAACTTCAATTCAACTCCCCTCGCAGAGGAGGTCCAACAGCGACATACATTGTATTGTTGATGTCATCCGATCCCTGCCCAGGCATCTATAAACAGACGAGACGGATTAAGCTTGTTTCCTTATTGAGATCCATCGAACACTAGCGTCAAGGTGGTCTTTGTTTATACGGATCTCAAACTGGGGGAATAATAGGTAGCACAGGAAATTACGTGGGGTAGGTGGGGTGGGGGGGAGGGGGGACCCGATCCATTTGACAAATTGAACATTCTGGAAACAATAAGCCCAGTGTCCGCTCACTTTAGATGCCGTGTTAGTAGAACCAGGACTAGACATTTGAAGTGATAGGTCAAGGTCACAACCATGTATCGGCGTTTACTGCAGTTGTTTGTTTTATTTATTTTATTTTTTTTATATAGAATCGTTTAAATAAAAACTCATTTCATTGTGAACGAAATCAATGTTATTCCGGAAGTGCGGTAAATGTGACGAGGATGTGCGCAACAACACACTTGACGTACAAATACGTTTCTTGTAGAGGCAGGGGAACTTAATAGACTTAAATATATATTACTCTCAACGGTTCTCAACCTGTGGGTCGCGATCCCTTTGGGGGGGGGGGGTCTAACAACCCTTTCAAAGGGGTCGTCTAAGACCATCGGAAAACACATATACTCTACAGGTATGAAGTAGCAACGAAAAAAAATTGTGGTTTTGGGGGGGGGGGTCGCCACAACATTAGAAACTGTATAAAAGGGTCACGGCATTAGGAAGTTTGAGAACCACTGCCCTAACTGAACGCAAACAACCTGCCCCCCCCAAAAAAAAAAAATTATATATATATATATAAAAATTAATACAAAATAAATTCAATACATTATAACAATTATGCTACAATGTAGAAAGATGCCTTGGTGATCTGTGTCACACAACTCTGTTTTTGACCTAAATTAGGATAAGTTATAAATTAAAAGAAGTTAGGTTGGGGTAGAGGGGTTGGAGTGTGTGTGGTAGTTGGGGGGGGGGGGCTGCCGAGGAACTATGAGAAAAATATTTCCTTACAAAACACAAACGGAATGTGCTTCTCAGCCAGCTTGTTCCAAAAATTAAGCGGTTTGATGAAACGATATTGTATTATTTATTTTTTTTTAAACGAGAAAATAAATTTCATTCCCTATCTTCTTACACATGCCGGAAAGCGTTGTCCTTGGCCTAAAATGTTCTTTATAAAAATTATTATTATGATTTTCCTTTATGGATCGATAGTTCGTGTAATCAAAAATGTTCCATTAAAATATCGATGTAAGATCTGATGAATTTTACTTTTTTTTCTTTTCTGTAATGTTCCAATATTATTATATATATTTTTTTTTTAAGTTACAACTGAATTCACACAAAATAATACACCATTACATATTGTTACATTTTAATTGAACTACAAAAACAAAAAAAGAAGTAAATTTAAAGTAAATCAAAAACCTCTCAAATTCATCGACCTCGAGACTTTTATGAAGGATTCTATCTTAGGATCTTTAAAAAAAAAAAAAAAGAGTTAATATTTAGTTGCTGTTATCCGTACAGGTAATTTTATTCGAAAACTACAGTGGAGCCAATTTTAATTGAAATAAAAAAAAAAAAAAAGAAGTAAATTTAAAGTAAATCAAAAACCTCTCAAATTCATCGACCTCGAGACTTTTATGAAGGATTTTATCTTAGGATTTTTAAAAAAAAAAAAAAAGAGTTAATATTTAGTTGCTGTTATCCGTACAGGTAATTTTATTCGAAAACTACAGTGGAGCCTACTTTAGTTAGGGGTGCACGCATGTGTGTGTGTGTAAAAAAAAAGGGCGGGGGGGGGGCGGCATGTCATTGGTTCACCATTCTTACCCGAAGTTTGAGTATCCAAGTTTAAGAACCACTGGGCTAGAATACTACCATAATGAGTTTGTTTTAAGGCTAATAGCCTCAGTGTGTAAGCAATAGCTCCTTTCAAGCTCTGCAATACGATATTTCAATTACATTTTAAATGACAGAAAAACGGTACTCACATTCTGGCGTTGTAATCAAAATTTGTGTTGGGGAAAAAATTGATACCTTTTGCAAATGAAAATGAAATTTTTAAAAATATAACAAAGGCGTTAAACATTACAATCAAGTGACATTAATATCTGATTGTAGTTTGACGTCAGAATTGCAGTGAACAACAAACTGCTCAATTAGATTTTATGAATCTTGGTAATAATAATAATAATAAAGAGGTGTTATATAGCGCGGTACCCCAGCCTAGGGCTGGGCTCACCGCGCTGTACATAAAATTTTTATCAAAAGAGACATAATCATGACATTAAAATAAGATACTCTTATGAAATAAAGAACAAGAATATATATTCACCCACCCACCACATAACTTTTTACGAGGCAAGCCATGGACGGCAGCCAGGATTGGTATTTGTTCCCCAAGTTTCCATTATTCGAAAATAATTCTTTGTAAAATTTTTTTTTATAATTCTCGCGTATCTAAACGTTTCACTGAAAGAATTGGTTTATGCAAAAAAAAAACAACAAAAAAACAACAACACCAAATTTGATGAGAAATGCTTCAGATATATAGCCTCCTTTTTAAAAAAATTTAACCTTCAGGCCTGGGTGGTCAAACTCTAGATGATTATTAAATTTAGACCAGCTCCGTCACCTGGAAGTCTAGTGTAGTTAGTCTTGTTTGTCTAGCCTGTCAAGCTAGTCTAGCTGTTTCTAGTTAGTCTAGCGAGTTTAGTTAGTCTAGCTGTTCTAGTTATTCAGTTAAGTCTAGGTATTCTAGTTAGATATGTTACTATAGTTATTCTAGGTAGTCTATTTAGTTATGCTAGTCTATGTATGCTAGTTAGTGTAGGTAGTCCAGTTAGTCTAATTTGTCAAGTTAGTCTAGTTAGTCTCCTAGGTATTACAAAATTATCTTGTGACCTATTTCCCCACCTGATATACTCTCTCAGCAAGTAAACCTGATTAATGTCAACGAGTTCTTTACATCAGTGCAAGCTCGACGGATAATAATTAAAAATGAATATAAAAAAAAGTCCACAGCGACTGTCCAGACTTAATCGTGTATGAATAGTATGTGATTTTCCATACGTACAGTACGTACATCCATTCGTTCATTGCCCGAAGCACAAGTGGTAGATTTAATTCAACATCAGTTCTCGGTCCTTGAAAAGAATTCCCCCCGTACTATTGCCGTGTACTCCTTATGTTTATAGTGATGTCGAGGACGATCTATGCACGCCTCACTGACATTACGAAACCAACGTTCTTTTAAACCAAGGTTCTGTTTTCTAAACCGACTTGTTTTTCCAGCCCTGACGTCAAAGACGGCCACGATATTGCCCCCCCCTCCCCCCAAAACCAAGCTGAGGTCGGCGTGCCCCAGAAGCCCTATTCTAAGGAGAAAGATGACAATTCCCAGCCCGATCCAATCGGCTCACGTCAAGAGCTGAAGCTCCAAACCTTAAAGGAAGTGAAAAAGAAGGAAATAATAGCTTTCAAAGATGTGTGCAAATAATGAACTGATATTTTACATTATGAGTTAAATGAGAAATGTGAGACAAAACTCAAGCCATATAAGATCTGTAGTGGATACACCCGCTTCATACTAGCTGTTGACATCCCACAATATATATATATATATATATATATATATATAT
>CAXITT010000071.1:27636-40018 GCA_964033795.1 Lymnaea stagnalis
ACTTTCTCTTATTTGCTTTCACTGGCTGCTCACTTTCTCTTATTTGCTTTCACTGGCTGTCCACTTTCTCTTATTTGCTTTCACTGGCTGCTCACTTTCTCTTATTTGCTTTCACTGGCTGCTCACTTTCTCTTATTTGCTTTCACTGGCTGTCCACTTTCTCTTATTTGCTTTCACTGGCTGCTCACTTTCTCTTATTTGCTTTCACTGGCTGTCCACTTTCTCTTATTTGCTTTCACTGGCTGCTCACTTTCTCTTATTTGCTTTCACTGGCTGCTCACTTTCTCTTATTTGCTTTCACCGACTGCCCACTTTCTCTTATTTGCTTTCACTGACTGCCCACTTTCTCTTATTTGCTTTCACCTGCTGCTCACTTTCTCTTATTTGCTTTCACCGACTGCCTACTTTCTCTTATTTGCTTTCACCGGCTGCCCACTTTCTCTTATTTGCTTTCACCGACTGCCCACTTTCTCTTATTTGCTTTCACCGACTGCCCACTTTCTCTTATTTGCTTTCACCGACTGCCCACTTTCTCTTATTTGCTTTCACCGACTGCCTACTTTCTCTTATTTGCTTTCACTGGCTGCTCACTTTCTCTTATTTGCTTTCACCGGCTGCTCACTTTCTCTTATTTGCTTTCACTGGCTGTCCACTTTCTCTTATTTGCTTTCACTGGCTGTCCACTTTCTCTTATTTGCTTTCACTGGCTGCTCACTTTCTCTTATTTGCTTTCACTGGCTGCTCACTTTCTCTTATTTGCTTTCACCGACTGCCTACTTTCTCTTATTTGCTTTCACCGACTGCCCACTTTCTCTTATTTGCTTTCACCGACTGCCTACTTTCTCTTATTTGCTTTCACCGGCTGCCCACTTTCTCTTATTTGCTTTCACCGACTGCCTACTTTCTCTTATTTGCTTTCACCGGCTGCCCACTTTCTCTTATTTGCTTTCACCGACTGCCCACTTTCTCTTATTTGCTTTCACCGACTGCCCACTTTCTCTTATTTGCTTTCACCGACTGCCCACTTTCTCTTATTTGCTTTCACCGACTGCCCACTTTCTCTTATTTGCTTTCACCTGCTGCCCACTTTCTCTTATTTGCTTTCACCGACTGCCTACTTTCTCTTATTTGCTTTCACCGGCCCTCCACATTCTCCCAGGTATCAATAGCAACTAACCACAAACTTTCTCTGTGTTATTTTTGTGTGTTCGTGCTTTAAAAAAAAAAAAGAAAAGAAAATCCGTCAGCCAAAATGATGAATGAAAAAATAAAATCTTTGACGTTTATGTGCACCGTACCCACTTTGACCGTACCCACTTTGACCGTACCCACTTTGACCGTACCCACTTTGACCGTACCCACTTTGACCGTACCCACTTTGACCGTACCCACTTTGACCGTACCCACTTTGACCGTACCCACTTTAACCGTACCCACTTTGACCGTACCCACTTTGACCGTACCCACTTTGACCGTACCCACTTTGACCGTACCCACTTTGACCGTACCCACTTTGAATGAAATCTTTGACGTTTATGTGCACCGTACCCACTTTGAATGAAATCTTTGACGTTTATGTGTACCGTACCCACTTTGAATGAAATCTTTGACGTTTATGTGTACCGTACCCACTTTGAATAAAATACCATTGGTGGAATCATATTAACGAAATATGTAAACAATGCAGACTCCACGTGTCGGCCCGAATGTGTTACGTAATCTGCACAGGAAGTGACGTCATTGACGACATCATAAGTACTCAACCAATCTGAATCCACTTAAGATGTGCGTGTGTGTTTGTGTGTGCATGTGTGTGTGTGCATGTGTGTGTGTGCATGTGTGTGTGTGCATGTGTGTGTGTGCATGTGTGTGTGCATGTGTGTTTGTGTTTGCATGTGTGTATATGTGTGCGTGTGTATGTGTGTGCATGTGTATGTGTGTGCATGTGTATGTGTGTGCATGTGTGTTTGTCTCTGTGTGTAATTGAATTGTTGTTGTTCTATTAATGTGACCACGCCTATCTTAGTGTGTTGTTCTTTTAATGTGACCACGCCTATCTTAGTGTGTTGTTCTTTTAATGTGACCACGCCTATCTTAGTGTGTTGTTCTTTTAATGTGACCACGCCTATCTTAGTGTGTTGTTCTTTTAATGTGACCACGCCTATCTTAGTGTGTTGTTCTTTTAATGTGACCACGCCTATCTTAGTGTGTTGTTCTTTTAATGTGACCACGCCTATCTTAGTGTGTTGTTCTTTTAATGTTACCACGCCTATCTTAGTATCTTAGTGTGTTGTTCTGTTAATGTGACCACGCCTATCTTAGTGTGTTGTTCTTTTAATGTGACCACGCCTATCTTAGTATCTTAGTGTGTTGTTCTTTTAATGTGACCACGCCTATCTTAGTATCTTAATGTGTTGTTCTTTTAATGTGACCACGCCTATCTTAGTATCTTAGTGTGTTGTTCTTTTAATGTGACCACGCCTATCTTAGTATCTTAGTGTGTTGTTCTTTTAATGTGACCACGCCTATCTTAGTATCTTAATGTGTTTTTCTTTTAATGTGACCACGCCTATCTTAGTGTGTTGTTCTTTTAATGTGACCACGCCTATCTTAGTATCCTAGTGTGTTGTTCTTTTAATGTGACCACGCCTATCTTAGTGTGTTGTTCTTTTAATGTGACCACGCCTATCTTAGTGTGTTGTTCTTTTAATGTGACCACGCCTATCTTAGTGTGTTGTTCTTTTAAATTTTTTTTTCTTTTTTTTTTTTTCTCCTTTTTTTTTTTTTTTTTTTTTTTTTTTTAAGTGTGTGTGGTTTTTTTTTTTCGTTTTTTTTTGTTTTTTTTTCTATGTGATCACACACACAGATGTATGGACACTAGTTTAAAAATATATATAAATGCACCGTGAACAGTGAATATAAACTGTGCACAATGAAGGTGCACTGTGCACAATGAAGGTGCACTGTGCACACGTACAAGCACAGTGTAATGGACAACAAGAACAAACAAAAACAACACATCATGTCTTTGAACAGGTCAAAACAGCTGATGCCTACATCAGTTGGTGTACAGCCGTTGGTCTGTCGGCTGCTTACATGACAGGGCGGGGGGGGGGAGAGATCATTTGTCATGGAATAGAAGCGATGACTTGACCCCTGGTGGGACCCCTAGCGTGTGACCCCGGAATTTGAGACGGGTAACTTGGGATGAGATGAGGGTGTCGGGGGGGGGGTTGGGGGCTAACGATAAGGCTAACCCTAAAGCTCATGCTTACCCTAACCCTTAGCCTTACCCTAAGGCTAACCCAAAGCCTAACAATAAGACTAACTCTAAGCCTATTCCTAAGGCTAACCCAAAGGCTAACCCTAACGCTAACCCTAATTCTAACCTACCCTAATGCTAACCTAACCTTAATGCTAACCTAAACCTAACACTAATACAAACCTAACACTAATCCTTACGACATCCTTATGCTAACCCTAACACTAACGCTAGGGTTATGGTTAGGCTTATGGTTAGCTTTAGCATTAGGGTTAGCAATGGAGTGTCGTCGGTAGGATTGGCGTTAGGGTTAGCGTGAGGGTTAGCGTTAGGGTTAGGGTTAACGTTAGGGCTAGGTTAGCATTAGGCTTAGGGTTAGCCTTAGGGTTAGGTTTATGCTTAGGCTTAGCCTTAGGGTTATGGTTAGGTTTAGCGTTAGGGCTAGCCTTAGGATTAGGTTTAGCCTTAGTGTTAGGCTTAGAATTAGGGTTAGCCTTTGGGTTAGCCTTAGGGTTAGGCTTAGGGTTAGGGTTAGCCTTAGGGTTACGACTAGCCTTTGGGTTAGGGTAAGCCTTAGGGTTAGGCTTATTGTTAGGGTTAGCCTTAGGGTTATACTTAGGTTTAAGGTTAGGCTTAGTGTTTGTCTTAGGCTTAGGGTTAGAGTTAGGTTTAGGAACTAAAAAAAAAAGAGGGAAGGGACAGTCTGAGACAAGTTATGTCATTTGATAATAAATTATTTAAATCATAGATTTTTTGTAATTTTATTGAATTTGTGATTCTTTTGAAAATCTGCATAAAATATGACTTTAGCCGTTGTTACTGCCATGGACGTCTACACGGGAAAAGGGGGGAGGGGAGAGAGAGAAACAGCTACTTCCAATCATAGTTATTGGTGAATAAAATCCAATTCCACCGCCGCCCCCCCCCCCACACACACACTTTCACCTGTTTTTTGCATTTCACCGGGTAATAAAATTAATATGAGAACGTTGAAAAATTGAACGTAATAAAATTAATATGAGAACGTGGAAAAATTGTACAAAAACTTATTTAAAAAAAATATTTGTTCAATGTGATGAAATCACAAGGACTGTGGATATTTTGTAATGGTAGTAAAAATTCCTCGTCCCTTGGACAGCACCATTCAGTTTGTCAGGTCTGTGCTGGCTATTGAGCTCTAACCCACGACTCTGAGGAATCGGTACATTTTCACCACACAGCCTTCGAGCAGCAGAATTAAAACTTTAAAAAAAAGCATCATAATAATAGGGTCTTATTCGAATCATGTGTTTTTTAACAACTGGATTTGATTATTTTGTTTAGTACTGAAGAATGGAAAGAGTTATTTGAACGAATAGAGAACTATTGAATAGCTTGTTACAAGTAACCTTTTTGAATAATCAACAATCTTGTCTGAATAAATTATCCGTCGATTTGTGGTGACACACTGTTTAGACACGCATCGTGTCGCGACACACTGTTTAGACATGCATCGTGTGGCGACACAGTAAAACAGTGCTGTCCAAGCTGGTCGTAAAGTTAAAGGTCGCAGTTGATTGCATTAGTCAGCTTTAGTATGGAATAATGTAAGGGGGATAACTGAGAAAATATAATTGGTGACAAGTCAGGTTTATCCGCTTCTGCCCCCTTGGTCACCAGTTGAGTGGTTCTCACATTGTTGTAATAACTATATTACCTCTCTCTTTAATCACCAATAACTATATGACCTTTCATTAATCCATAATAATATATTACTTCATTAATCTCTAATAACTATATTACATCTCTCTATATATGCATATATTTCTGGGAAGTTGAAACTGTGACTAGAACTTTTTTTAAATGGGATGACTATTCTCAAAATCTGATCATGCGACAATGCTAAAAGTCGTTTATTCATTGCTAACAAAATATAACTGTTTAAATCATTTCCCGCCCCACCCGAGGGAGGGGCTCTGGTGGACATGTCAGCATTGGCGTGCTGACTTGAGAGGCACTGCAACTGACCACCCGGGGGAGGGGCTCTGGTGGACATGTCAGCATTGGCGTGCTGACTTGAGAGGCACTGCCACCGACCCCCAGCGCGAACGGGTAACATAACTACAATTGCGTGGGCCTACGTGGACCTACGTTGTCACACTTGGTGTAGGCATTGTATCTGCCGTAAATGGTAGCAACAACAGTGCTGCTACCAGTGTTGCTACCACCTGTGCGCGTACCTGCCGCTAACATAATCAGCAGAAACAGGGCTGGGGGTCATGATTTTTATATTGACTGACGGATATGAGGCATGAGGCTAGTGGTGTCAACCCCATGCCAATGATTCTATACACTGCCATTGAGGAGGTTGGTAGTGTCAACCTCATGCCAATGATTCTATACACTGTCATTGAGGAGGTTGGTAGTGTCAACCTCATGCCAATGATTCTATACACTGTCATTGAGGAGGTTGGTAGTGTCAACCTCATGCCAATGATTCTATACACGTCATTGAGGAGGTTGGTAGTGTCAACCTCATGCCAATGATTCTATACACTGCCATTGATTAGGCGGCTCTTAGGCAACCGTTTCGCCCTAGCTACTGCTTGAACTATTTGCGAGGTAGAAACCCACTGTAAAAAAAAAAAAAAATCTACTTTACGGCGTCCGATGCTTCCCCATGATGGGAGGGGGTGGGGAGGTATTCGGACCTAAAAATCCCGACTTTCGGGAGTACTACTTTGGGGAGTATTTTGGGGAGTATTTTATGGAGTACTTTGGGGAGTGTTTTTGGGAGTATTTTGCGGAGTGTTTTGGGGAGGGCTATAAGAGATTTTTAACTCGAAGGCGCGCAGGTGCCATTTCCTAATGTAGATATCATTCGCCCCCCCCCCCGAAAAAAAAAAAAAAAAAAAAAAAAAACGGGCGTTGATACTGGGTAACCTTGCCTAAAGATACCATTAAGCTACAAGTCACCAAAAAAAAATTGGATTTAGTCTGCAATGTAGAGGAAGTGTATGTGAGTGTAAGTGGAGGGTGTGAGCTATTTATTAAACATTGGACCAGTAAAACCAATGGTTTTACAAAAGGTTGTAAAGAAACATCTATTCCATTTTGACCCGGCTAGTACCGGGTGATTTCTCTAGTTACACATGTATAGGGGGACAATTTAATTTAAACAGTTTACACGTTTCGTCAAAACAGGAAAAAAACGTATGTGCAACGTGATCTGCTTGGTGAAACAGATGAACATAAGATGAACATTGAACACGCTAAAAGCTGTGCCAGAACTACGGTCTGCTCGGGACTAGAAGAACGTAAGTACAATATAACGATGTGGTATTAACATGTACACGTTTCTACAATTTTACTATCAGTGAGCCCGTGGCTTGTATTATGAGCTTTTAAATGGTAGCTAATGTCATTATTCTTTCTAAACCCTGCTTCTTTCGTCCTGCCATTTGCATAAATACCTCCCGAAGTTAAAATATAATTGTATATAATAACAATAGTGTTTTTATGATTTATATAAAGTGGGGCGAATTTTACTTTTGTCTTGTCACAACTGGGGCTATTTTGCCCCCCCCCCCCCTTTTATTTTTTTTTTTTTTTTTATTTTTTTTTTTTTTTTTTATAACTGGGGGTATTTTGCCCCCCCCCCCCTTTAATTTTTTTTTTTTTTTAAATTTTGTAAATGTGTGTCTCCAACCTTATTCTAGTGATGATTTTGTAAAAATGCTACTCTTCACAATGGTCACAAAGCTGTCTCACGCACAGGAAAGACCTTTTTTTTCTCTTTTTTGTGTGTGTGTGTTGTTTTGCATCCATAAAAAGTAATGTTAAACTTTGATGACCGGCCAGGTCACCGCGCTAGATTTGTATGGCACACAGAATGAACAACGCGAACGTGGATCTCCGGATCCAGGTGTTTCCCCATGGCCAGAAATGCGTTGCTTCCATCCTACACAATATCAGGAACACATCTGTCAAAAAATCATTTCACAAATCCTTCATGGCTGCCAACATCTCATCACTTAAGACACAGTCCATCCTATAAATACAGTAAGGATTGTTTTATGACCCAGGTGATCATCGTGGTTTCTACATGGATTTTAGTCACCCGTGAATAAAAACATTTAATTAAATTTAAAAAAAACAAAGAAAGAAAGATAACTTGTTTAATTGGCATGACATCATTTTTTAGTTTTATTAAAGTGGGTTATATCCCTTTAACCAATCTTTTTTTTTTCTTCTTCTTTATTCAAAAAAAAAATATAAATTTTTTATTTCAATTTGTTTAGAAGTCATGCCCTTTGTTCTTCACTTAGATGTCATGCCCTTTGTTCTTCATTTAGATGTCATGCCCTTTGTTCTTCACTTAGATGTCTTGCCCTTTGTTCTTCATTTAGATGTCATGCCCTTTGTTCTTCATTTAGATGTCATGCCCTTTGTTCTTCATTTAGATGTCATGCCCTTTGTTCTTCATTTAGATGTCATGCCCTTTGTTCTTCATTTAGATGTCATGCCCTTTGTTCTTCATTTAGATGTCATGCCCTTTGTTCTTCATTTAGATGTCATGCCCTTTGTTCTCATGTTTAAACGCGACTGATGATTAAGGCGGTTGCAACCAATCGAATGCTTACTTTCTGCTTGTCTCAAATTTACGGTATACTTTTCTGCGAACCTGTATTTCCAAGTATCTCCGAATAGAAAAGTCCTTCACGTGCCCTTGGAATGCCGTTCTAATGCCCTGCCAGTGCTCTTCCAAACTTTCTTACCTCTCACTAATCCCTAATTACTATATGACCCCTCATTAATGCCTACTAGCCATATAACCCCTCATTTATCCCTCGTAACTATACCTCTCATTAATCGTTTTAACTATGTTACCTCTCATAAACCACTAATAACTATATTACCTTCCATTAATCCCTAATACCTATATTACCTCTCATAAATCACTAATAACTATATTACCTTTCGTTTATCCCTAATAATTATATTACCTCTCATTAATCCCTAATTACTATATTACCCAAACTATATTTCTCCTCCGACCTTCTCAGCTCTCTATTGACCCAAGGCATCATTAAGAATATTAATTTACCCCCACCCCATCCTAATAACAACATTCCACCGGTCCCACCGGTCCCACCGGTACCACCGGTCCCACCGGTCACTACACACTCCAACGTGGGAAAAAGACCGTACACCCTCTGATATTTGTTGTGTTGAAATGAACAGAACTTTGATGTAGATGGAAACGTCCGACACGGTCAGTAGTTTACACCATTGATGACAACACCATATCCTAAAAACACCATTTCATCCCACCTTCGTATCCTAAGGGATAGTTCATCCCATTGTCATATTCTAACATCCCCATGTCTGCCCAATTCGTTTCCTTAAAGCCCTTCGGCATCCCATCTTCATATTCTCACACACCCACTTCATCCCACCTTATCATCCTAAAACAACCACTTCATCCCACCTTCTCATCCTAAAACCACCACTTCATCCCATCTTCTCATCCTAAAAACACCACTTCATCCCACCTTCTCATCCTAAAACCACCACTTCATCTCACCTTCTCATCCTAAAAACCACCATTTCATCCCACCTTCTCATCCTAAAACCATCATTTCATCCCACCTTCTCATCCTAAAAACCACCATTTCATCCCACCTTCTCATCCTAAAACCACCATTTCATCCCACCTTCACATCCTAAAACCACCATTTCATCCCACCTTCTCATCCTAAAAACCACCATTTCATCCCACCTTCTCATCCTAAAAACCATCATTTCATCCCACCTTCTCATCCTAAAAACCACCATTTCATCCCACCTTCTCATCCTAAAACCACCACTTCATCCCACCTTCTCATCCTAAAACCACCACTTCATCTCACCTTCTCATACTAAAACCACCACTTCATCCCACCTTCTCATCCTAAAACCACCATTTCATCCCACCTTCTCATCCTAAAACCACCATTTCATCCCACCTTCTCATCCTAAAACCACCATTTCATCCCACCTTCTCATCCTAAAACCACCATTTCATCCCACCTTCTCATCCTAAAACCACCATTTCATCCCACCTTCTCATCCTAAAACCACCATTTCATCCCACCTTCTCATCCTAAAACCACCATTTCATCCCACCTTCTCATCCTAAAACCACCATTTCATCCCACCTTCTTATCCTAAAACCACCATTTTATCCCACCTTCTTATCCTAAAACCACCATTTCATCCCACCTTCTCATCCTAAAACCACCATTTCATCCCACCTTCTCATCCTAAAACCACCATTTTTATCCAATCCCATTATCCTTTAAACCAATTCAATTCCACTTTCATGTCCTCGCACTCCAAAAGTATCCCCACCCCCTAAAACCTCTATCCCAAATGCTTCTATGTCTCACGCCCTCACATCTGTACATCACGCCCTCACATCTGTACATCACGCCCTCAAATTTTAAAAACCAATATTTTGTATTGTAGTTCTGGGGTACTGTCTCATCTATTTGAGAACTGACATTGGAACATTTTTAACTGTCATGGAGAGCCCTTGATATGTTCGTACCGAGGCTCAGGTAATCCATGTAGATGATGGTAGAAAGTGGGGTCCATGCAAGCAGAGTTAATCAGATTATCTGCTTTTCCTTACATTTTTTTATATTTTTATTTAAAAAAAAAAAAAAATTTGTTTGGAGGCTGACTCTCGCCATCGCCTCGGAAAAGAGTTCACAGCCTCGATCGTCGGTTTATGGTCCTTGAAGTGTTAAAGTGCGTCTATCATAGGATGATGATCATCTTGGTACAGGATTGGACGAAATTGGCTTAATGTTGATTTTAAAAAAAAAAAAATCTCTTTTTTATTGACCTTGTCATGGCTTTATTTTTCAATACTCAACAAACCAAAAAAAAAAAAAAAAAAAAAAAAAAATTGGGAAGCTTTACTTTCAAACCCAATTTACGTGACTGAGTTTTGACATTTTGGGTGTATACATTTATTTTACTATTTGACCCTTTACATATTTAATATTTACCCTTGTAATTTTACTTGCTTTGCACATAATACACAATTATATATACACATGCACAGTATGCAATAGTATGTACACATTTTTTAAACTGACCTAACTAGCCTAACTAGCCTAATTGGCATAGACAACATAACTAGCCTAACTGGCATACCTAACCCAACCTACCAACCCAACTGGCCCAATTGGCATAGCTAGCCTAACTGGCCCAACGATTAACCTGACCTAACAGAGCAAACACTTGACCTGACCTAACTGGCCCAACACTTGACCTGACCTAACTGGCCCAACACTTAACCTGACCTAACTGGCCTAACACTTGACCTGACCTAACTGGCCTAACACTTGACCTGACCTAACTGACCTAGCACTTGACCTGACCTAACTGGCCGAACACTTGACCGGACCTAACTGGCCCAACACTTAACCTGATCTAACAGAGCAAACACTTGACCTGGCCTAACAGAACAAACACTTGACCTGACCTAACTGGCCCAACACTTAACCTGATCTAACAGAGCAAACACTTGACCTGGCCCAACACTTAGCCTTACCTAACTGGCCTAGCACTTGACCTGACCTAACTGACCTAACACTTCTTCTTCGTCTTTATTTTAAGGGCCCACGATCAATGAATTGATCATTCTGGCTCCTATGTTTCAGAGGGGTTTGCGATGTTACTGTGCATGGGTTTCAATGGGATGCTTCACTGGTTGCAAGGGTGACTCAGCAGTGGTGTTACGAACTGGGGGTTGGAATACAGGAGGCAATAGACACAAATGTATCGAGTGTAGCCGCCTCAATTGTTGCTTTTGGAAGCGTGTTCCAGTCCCCTATTGCCTTAATCTAGTCTATCACTTAACCTGACCTAACTGGCCTAACCAGTGAAGGCGCCTCTTGCTAAGAGTGTAGACCGTGCATCGAATACACAATTGTACATACACAATCATACAAACACAATCATTGAATACACAATTGTACATAAACAATCATACAAGCAGACTCATTAAATACACAGTTGTACATACACAATCATACATACAGCATTATACATACACAATCATACATACAGCATTATACATACACAATCATACATACAGCATTATACATACACAATCATACATACAGCATTAAAAATAAACAACTATTCGCAGACAATCATAAGTACACAGTTGAAAACAAAATACACACACAATTAAACATACACAACTATACATACACAATTATACACACGCTTCTATACACACAGTTTTACATACACATACATATGAAACAATGGTTCATAGGATTACAAACGAGGTCACTTATAAAACTATTCTGGATATTTTGTTTAAAACGACCTTCGGTTAAGTTATGATAATGAATTCGTCCCTTAATTCCCAGTAATGGCGGTGGTGACGAGTGTGAGGCTTGAAAACCAGCTCGTATGAATTTGATCCTACGCGAGCCTCTGTATTGAGCCGAGTATTAAGTACTTAGAATATGGTTTTATTTTGCGCTATCCTAACAGGCGAATGCAGATCATTTCATCGGCAGGTTGAGTTGCTGATAAGTTGATTTTCACTCTCATGTCCCGACATTCTTTGCGCTTTGAAAAGCCTGGAGTTGGGGTCTTATTTATATTGTCTAACTTAAGTATGTAGAGCATATCTTTTTCTTTTTAATGGTGGGACATAATCTAGCAGAGGGGTCCTCAAAATTTGTAAGCAGGCGACCGGTTTGCTTGTCCGCTCATATACTGTTGGGACGCAAATAAAAAATTCACAGGATGAAAAATATAATGCCATGTTTAAAATAACGAACAATTTTAATCACCATAAATGTATCATTATTTCAATGTATCATTATTTCAATGTATCAATATTTGAATGTATCATTATTTCAATGTATCATTATTTCAATGTATCAATATTTCAATGTATCAATATTTAAATGTATCATTATTTCAATGTATCATTATTTCAATGTATCATTATTTCAATGTATCATTATTTCAATGTATCATTATTTCAATGTATCATTATTTCAATGTATCATTATTTCAATGTATCATTATTTCAATGTATCATTATTTCAATGTATCATTATT
>CAXITT010000071.1:40620-51457 GCA_964033795.1 Lymnaea stagnalis
TTGTGGTGGTGTTGTGGTGGTCTTGTGGTGGTCTGGTGGTGGTCTAGTGGTGGGTTAGTGGTGGTCTAGTGGTGGTCTAGTGGTGGGCTAGTGGTGGTCTAGTGGTGGTCTAGTGGTGGTCTAGTTGTGGCCTAGTGGTGGCCTAGTGGTGGTCTAGTGGTGGCCTAGTGTTGGCCTAGTGGTGGTCTAGTGGTGGCCTAGTGGTGGTCTAGTGGTGGCCTAGTGGTGGTCTAGTGGTGGCCTTGTGGTGGCCTAGTGGTGGCCTAGTGGTAGCTAAATGTTGTCCTAGCGGTGGCCCATTGAAAGATGCTCTTAAAACAAAGGAGTTATCTCCTCTGTGGGAGGGCTCAATGATCACGAGGTGGGGTGCCACAGTCTTGCGACGAGCCTGCTGTCATGCAAGCAGTCGATCTCTTGATGTTCAGTTGGTGGCGTCGTAGCTGAGACTCCGGTGCGTCATAGCTGAGACTCCGGTGTGTCATAGCTGAGACTTCGGTGCGTCATAGCTGAGACTCCGATGCGTCATAGCTGAGACTCCGGTGCGTCATAGCTGAGACTCCGGTGCGTCATAGCTGAGACTCCGGTGCGTCATAGGTGAGACTCCGATGCGTCATAGCTGAGACTCCGGTGCGTCACAGATGAGACTCCGGTGCGTCATAGCTGAGACTCCGGTGCGTCATAGCTGAGACTCACATGCGTCATAGCTGAGACACACATGCGTCATAGCTGAGACTCCGGTGCGTCATAGCTGAGACTTCGGTGCGTCATAGCTGAGACTCCGATGCGTCACCCAATCCACTCAAGACAAAAACAGAAGAAAATGAAAACACGGAATTTTTATAAGTGCCATGTAAAATCTTGGATTTATTGTCGATCATCAATGTTTAACGAAACTAATCATCAAGGACAAAGTGAAACACGTGACTACGTCAACGTACAGAGTGTGTACACAATTCACATCGAAACATAAGGTTTTGTACACAAACACATCAAATTATATGATGCTTTGTACAAAGAAGTCAGATCAAAACATATGATATCTTGGACATTAACACACACGCAGATTTGTACAAAATAAATAAAATTAATTTTCGCAACTTCCGGAAGGGGTAGGTTGGGTTGGCTGAGTCAGGTTTGTTGGTTGGGTTGGCTGAGTCATGTATGTTGGGTGGGTTGGCTGAGTCAAGTATGTTGGTTTGGTGGAAGAAAATGGAATAGTTAGAAAGTTTAATGTATTTTTTTTTAATGTATGACATATTTTTTTTAGGTAATGGGCCTGTATGAGTGAAATGACGTACTGTGTTGGAAGGAGATGACGTCATGTGTCTGAGTGAAGTGACGCCATCTGTCTTAATGAAATGACGTCATGTGTATGTATGAAATGACACCATGTGTCGGAAGGAAATGATGTCATGTGACGGAAGGAAATGATGTAGTGTGTCGGGAAGAAATTACATCATGTGTCTGAATGAAATGGCGTCATGTGTCTGAATTGAATGGCGCAATGAAATCTATCAAACACACGTTACGGTGCCATTGAACATGTTAATTTATACAATTGGAATAAGTCACAGCACGTCATAACTATATGACAATAAATAACCGATTGTGTAATATTGATTCACAGTTCCAGCCCAAATTGTGTACATACAACATATGTTTCCATACAGCCACACAAAATTGTGTACATACAACATATGTTGCCATACAGCCACACAATATTGTGTAAATACAGCATGTGCTGCCATACAACCACACAACTATTGTGTACATACAACATATGTTGCCCTACACTCACGCAAATATTGTGTACATACATCTTGTTTGTCATAAAACCACGCAAAAATTGTGTTCAAACATCATATGCTGCCAAACAATCACAAATAATATGTAATTACAACATATATTGTCATACGATATTGTTTACACACAAAATATGTGCCCCCTACCATCACACAAAAATTTTGTGCATACAGCATTTGTGTCCTGGCGACCACACAAAAATTGTGCGCAGACAACCATGTGATAATTCAGTACATACAACACTATGTGTGTCCTGTCAACCACACACACAAAGTGTGTACATACAGCATGTATGTCCTGTCAACCACACACACAAAGTGTGTACATACAGCATGTGTGTCCTGTCAACCACACACATAAAGTGTGTACATACAGCATGTGTGTCCTGTCAACCACACACAAAGTGTACATACACCATGTGTTTCCTGTCAACCACACACACAAAGTGTGTACACACACAAAGTGTGTACATACACCATGTGTGTCCTGTCACACAGAAAATGTGAGCTCATGTATCGTCATCAAACTCAACTCACACGTATTGTGTGAGGCAACGCTCGTCTATAACCGCCACACAACTAATCCTACAATTATGGTGAGTAGCCATAACCTCTAACTACTCACACTACTATTGTGTGCAACCATAATATCTAACTGATCACACAGTTATTTTTGTGCAACTAGTATCTCTTGCCAATCCCCGACTTATTGTGAATAGAATTGCACAAACTTTCCGATTAAGAAAACATATGAAAATGACATGTCACGTAGCTTTCAATCTGTCATTTCTTTGTGACATTTGATCTTGTCATTTATTTGATCGGTAAACTTCGTCGTGTCGTCGGTTATGTCCAATATGTCATTTCATTCCACGACGTGATTCTGCAATGTCAGTTTATCATTTCATTCGTCAGTGTCAGATTATCATTTTTATTCCACGAATGTCATTCTGCAATGTCAGTTTGTCATTTCATTCGTCAATGTCAGTTTGTCATTTCATTCGTCATTGTCAGTTTGTTATTTCATCCCACGATGTCAATCTGCAATGCCAGTTTGTCATTTCATTCCACGATGTCATTCTGCAATGTCAGTTTGTCATTTCACTCCGTTATGTCATTCGTCAATGTCAGTTTTTCCTTTCATTCCAAGGTGTCATATTGTGAAGGATGTTCTTATGAAAATAAAATAAAAGTTTAAGAATTCATGAGAGTGTGTTTAGACAAAACTGTTTGCAAATTCTTGACTGCGGGTAACTGCCAGGAACATTTTTGAACAAGCGTTGTTTTGTCCCTTTAGACATGGAGTTGTGGCCCTTTCAAACGAAGCGGACAATCTTATCATCTATTGTTTAACCCTGTCGTTCAACCCTGTCGTTCAACCCTGTTGTTTAAGCTGAAATGTGTGCCGCTAAACTGCGGTGTTAAACTTTGTCGGTCAACTCTGCTTGATATCCTTGTTTCGCTTAAGCTCTGTCAACAAAATACAACTATGTTAAACACTGTAGTTTGATCGTCTTGTTAAACCCGATCGTTAAACATGTTACTGTTAAACTGCGATGAGGGAACCTACCCACAGCTCTCAAGGTTGGCCAGACACGTCGCTCTGTGTAAACATAAACACATGGGGAAAATAATAAATAAATAATCATACATCTATCACCATCATTTACATCATCATCGACACACACACACGCACGCACACACACACACACACACACACACACACACACACTCACGCGCGCGCTTGGAAATGATGTGGGAGAAGCACAGCCGCTATAGCAAGTGTCGTAACGAATGGGAGGAAATGAATTCTTTGCATTATATTAAGTTGAAGCTAGTCATAGTTTGAATATTTTGCACACCAACAATTTCAATCTTTTCGGAAATTGCCGATCTCCACTTTTATTTTTCTTTTAAATAAAAAAAAAAAACAAAATTGTATATATAGACTCTATATATAGATTTCTTCATATGTTCGACTTTTAAATTTTGCATCGTTTCTCAAACTCCTAGCATTTTAACATTTTAAATTAGCCAAAATATTCAACTGGATCGCAAAACAGCCTCCATGAATAGATTGTTATCGTTATTATAACAAGCCACTAGACGCGCTGGCTTTGTAGACTCTTGATTAGCTTTGTGACTCCAATAATATGAGATTCCGATTGGTTTATCTTATGTACATTTTTACGCACGAGTACTCTTACAGTACTCTTAATGTACTCTTTCAGTACTCTTACAGTACTCTTCCATGACTCGTGAATCCGAGTTAATGTTTTATGTCCGCAGTGACGCTTAAGTCAGGGAGTCACAAGGATTTCCGTAAACTCGTGCCGTACAAGTTAAAACTGTAAAATTTCCAAGACTCCCACGAGTCATCACCTATTTCAACAGACGCGTGACTCATCGCGAATTAACAGTAATTTACGACACACTGGATGTCTGACGCCATGTGAATCGCTCAACATTTTACTGTTAAAACAAAGGTGCACGTGATGAGATATGCGGGAGTAAATCCCATTAAATTATGCATTCATAAATTATGCAAATATGGCATATACATCTATAGCAAACAATGAAACTTAAACATCCATATGCAAAGCACAGCGCTGTGGGGCGTCGGGGGAGGGGGTTGTTGCGGGGTTTCGGGGGGGGGGGGGGGGGAAGAGGGTGAAACATGATAAGGTTGAGACAAAGAGATCTAACAACACAGATATTACATCAAAGTTATGGATCATTTGGACATAGCACAGCTCTGAAGTTCGGGAAGGGGGGATATTATATGAAATGTACATAATACATGTACAGATTGTTTTATTGTTTCAGCTTGTACAAGTTACTTGAAGAACTGTGTACTCTGTTGCACAAGTTACTTGAAGAACTGTGTACTCTGTTGCACAAGTTACTTGAAGAACTGTGTACTCTGCTGTACAAGTTACTTGAAGTACTGAGTATTGGATTGTACAAGTTACTTGAAGTACCGATTACTGGCGCTTAGCACGTGTTCTGTGCAACGGTGTCGGTACACGGATTTCCTGTGGTCTGCTTCCGGTACCCACAAACACTGGCCTACTTTTCTTTGTACACGTTATCATGACTAAAAACGTACACATCGCTGCGGTGTACACTGATCGACACAACCTTTCTTTGGTCCTATTTTGTGTACAGTGTCACAACAGTTTGTACACACAAATCTGTAAATAAAGGCTGCACGTTGACTATTGATGTACACAGACGCTTGTAGTTTCCTCCACAACTTTGACTCCATCTCTTCCTACGGGAAGTTGAGATCTGCAGCCATATTTATTACTAATGTTCTTAACTTAAAGCATTTCATGTATTCGAGATATATATATATATATATATATAATATTCCAGGGAACATGTGAGCCATATATATATATATATATGTATATATTAATGAAGTCTGTCAAAATACATTGACTCGCGATTAGATGAAGACCGAACGTGGATTCCAGGGGAAACCCCATTAAACATGATATATGTAACTGTTTTCGGTTGTAGTCCCGTCTGTTTGGTTAGATTTCTACACACAAGACAGACGGCGTGGGTTGTGAAGCACGTCATAATATCACCGCAAGGAGCTCTAGAAGTTCATGCGGCCATCAACATTACAGGCATTTTTGTGTTTTCCATCTCAGCCTTGGCTTTAATCCCTCGACAGCAGTCTCGTGTTTTGATGAACTTACAGTTCAAGGGTAGAACGCCAACACAAGAGCCCGCCCCGGAATTAACTTGTTTTACACATTAAGTGATGTCACTAATGTACTGACATAAGTAGTTCGTGCAGACCTAATTAAGTATGACGTCATATCATGTGTACACCTGAATTCTGATGACATAAGTAGTTGATGACGCGCTGAGGACGACATTACTCTGAGTTGAAGTAGGAGTTCTGCATCGAGTAGAGTTTGTCTATAGGGTTTATGATGCCGCCCACACCGGGGCCCACGACTCCTGGGTGATGATGACCTCCGCCCTCCGACATGAGCACGTGATCGAAGTGGTCCATCCCGTCGTCCATGCCGACAGGTGTGTCAGGGTACATGGACTCGCCCACGTCTTGGCCAGGGAACATGTGACCTGGGGAGTTTAAAAAAAGTAAGGATCATATTGGGAACATGTGACCTGGGGGGGGGGATTAAAACAAGTGTCGTGTGGGGTAAGTTGACATGAAACTTTAGGGAACATGTGTCGCGTGGGGTAAGTTGACATGTAACTTTAGGGAACATGTGTCGTGTGTGGTAAGTTGACATATGTCGTGTGTGGTAAGTTGACATGTAACTTTAGGGAACATATGTCTGTGGGGTAAGTTAACATGTAACTTTAGGGAACATATGTCGTGTGGGGTAAGTTGACATGTAACTTTAAGGAACATATGTCGTGTTTGGTAAGTTGACATGTAACTTTAGGGAACATATGTCTGTGGGGTAAGTTAACATGTAACTTTAGGGAACATATGTCGTGTGGGGTAAGTTGACATGTAACTTTAGGGAACATATTTCGTGTGGGGTAAGTTGACATGTAACTGGTATAAAAACACACATCCCATATGTATATATGGACTCATTCTACGTGAGCCATCCATTTGGACGAATTTTGGCACAGGTGAGAATTATTGCTGCACACACACACACACATACTACACCAGGAACTAAGACTTTTCGTCCATCGTATGTGGCCGCTTACATCTCAAGCACATAGTGAGACAATGTTATACAACATAACACTAGCATTTCGACTTGGTCAAATCTCGTACGCAAAAAAAAACGTGACGCATCCAAACTAAATGGCAATTAATCTCTACACCAAATTAGCTGCCTAACTTAATATCTATACTGACATCTCTCATAGCAACAAACGTCACCAAGACAAACTATAAATAGTAACAGCTGCACACATAATCTCTACACCAAATAAGCTCACTAACACACCAAATTAGCTGACTAACTTAATATCCATACAGATGACGGACCCACTACTTAGTGCGTTATGTTATAGCTATAACAAGTGTAGCATCATTTATGCCAGTGTTATTGTTTTTTGTTTGTTTGTTTTTTTATAATTCATTCGACTTACTGGAATGTGTGGACAGGTCGTAGGGTCTCAAACTGTTGGAGTACCGACTTTCTGGAGTTGATAAATCTGGCCGTTGAGAAAAAGACATGCAATATTACCTTTGATGAGCCACATAAAAATGATCAACTACAGTGCTGCATTCATTGATAGGCTATATATCAACTGCAGTGTGCAGTGTCACCTAGGTTTATTAGCAGGCAATCTCGGCTAAAGTTGTATAGTTATTGGCTCTTAGTTTCTCAATCACTTTCAAACAAAACAATTACTGGTATTGATAACTGAATTTAATCGTTATTACATTTTTAAAATATAAATAAATTTAAAGTTTAACTTCGACTCCCTTGGGGGCGCCCGCCCCCCTCCACACACGTAGAGAGAGAAACAGAGAGAGAGAGAGATAGAGAGAGAGAGAATCCAGGCACATCAGAGTGCCGTTGCTGTAAGACTCCCTTGTACCCCCCCCCCACACACACACACACAAACACACAGAGAGAGAGAGAGAGAGAGAGAAAATCCAGGCACATTTAAGTGACGCTGCTGTCAGACTTCCTTGTAACCCCCGACCCCCCACACACAAACACAGAGAGAGAGAGAGAGGGGGGGCGGTGATAAAATCACGGCACAAATTAGAGTGCCGCTGCTGTCAGCCGACCTTACATGTCGTGTTGTCCGTGGACAGAGGCTCGTCGCTGCTGTTCTGGTCCATGCCGCAGTCGGACGAGTCGCTGTCCTCCTCCTGCAGCTTCTTCTTCTTCTGCGACTTGGAGGACTTCTTGCTGCTGTTGCTGTCGCTGTTGGTGCTGTTGTTGTTCGTGCTGTTGCTGCTGTTGTTGTTGGTCTCCTGGTTCTGTTTGCGCGCAATTTTCTTCACCTGTGAATTGGTGAGAAGGTTTTTAATGTCACGCTGTCACAGAATCGTCAAGAGAGATTGTCACCGCCCAAAAATGCGTGTAGCCAAGCTGAAATGATGGAAATGGCGACACCGAATTTTTTTCAGCGCAATCTATATAAACGGGTATTTATTTATTTATTTATTTTTTTATTTATTTATTTTAAATCGAAATTTCATTACAATTAATGCCACAAGAGACAATGTGAGAACCCCTTTAATTTAAAAAGCCAGTTTTTAACTGGGTATTACTGTCCCGTTTTATAAACGCTTGATTATATATATATATATTTAATCAAGCCATTATATTATATAACCCCCCCCCGCCCCCCACATGCAGTGGCGTNTTTTTCCCCCCCCCCCCCCCCCCCCCGCCAATTTTAAACGGGGAAAAAAATGACGCTCTTCGATATAAAAAAAAAAAAAAAGTGGCTTCCGGGGAGGACCCGCCCGCCTCGCACACCTATTCCTACGCCAGTTAACAGGAAGCTGGTTTAAAGTCCATTTGATCTAGTCAGCTGGCGTCTTTCGTGTAGTTTTTTTTGTACACGAGAATAGCTTTGTTATTGTATGTACGGCTATGTGTACGTGCGAATATCTTTGTTACTGGATATACGGCTATGTGTACATGAGAATATCTTTGTTATTGGATTTACCGTTATGTGTACATGAGACTATCTTTGTGATTGGATATGCAGTTATCCACATCGAGGGGAAAAAAGGACCCAAAGTGCCCATAGATATAACTGATAACAATGAGCACTGCGGATGAAAAGCAGACGATGATTCCCAGGTTCGGGGCCTCGCCGGGCCGTGAGCCCTCGACCCGCATCTCGCTCTATGAAGGATACACCAAGCCGGCATGTGTTCACACAAAGGCCTTTGCTCAGCGTCAAACCACTCACAGGGTTTAGCTTCACGTTCCGAGAACACATTCATCCCAAATACAAATCCAGACGCAAGCTCTAGTGCCACAAGATTAGTGACGCACACATGGAGACACATACAAAGTGACGCATACTCAGTTACGCATCCATCGATTGTCTCACCTTGGCTCTCTGGTTCTGAAACCAAACCTGCACCACACGGACACTGAGACCTGTCTCTGCGGCCAGTGACTCGCGAACCTGTCAAGTGGGACAAGACCAAAAAGATTTATATACACACACACAAATTAAAAAAAAAAAATAGTTATTATGTGACGTCCATTACGTCTACTAACATGAGAATACTACTTCTAGAATCAAGTCGTAGGGATAGGTAACGAGTGTGCTGGAAACACGACCGGCGGACTGACCTTTCGACACGGCTTCGGGTTGACCTCAAACGACGCCTTGAACTTCCGCCTCTGGCTGGTCGTCAGTATCGTTCTCGGCCTCTTGGGGCCTTTACTGTTGCCCAGGTCACCCCCTTCGCCGTCGTCATAGCAACAGTCGCTGATGTCACCTGTGCGTAGAGGAAAAAGGAAAAGGAGGGGGGGGGGTAGTGATCAGCAAATAACGTTGTGAGGAATTGGCGAGTGTATTTATTAAACCATTTTTTTTTTTTGACATAGGGAAACATTGAATAATGGCAGTGGCTAATTAGGTCATAGGCAGTGGCTAATTCAACAATTGGATCATACGCAGTGACTAATTAGGTCATATGCAGAGGCTAATTCAACAATTGGGTCATTAGCAGTGGCTAATTAGGTCATATGCAGTGGCTAATTGGGTCATATGTTGGAGAGTGACACGTGCATCATCTAAGCCACATTATGAGGTAACATATAGGATTAGACAAAGAAGGGCGTGTGGGGGGCTACAAGTAAAGATTTAATAAATTAAACTCTAAAAAAAAAATCCGTTCATACTTTTCGGTTCCCCCCATGATGAAATGAGAAATGTGCTAGTTACGCCTCTGTTTTGAAAGAACCATTGGGTTTATAGATCTGCACTGAAATATGAACCAACAAGTCTACAACCCTACTGACAGGGTTACAATTTGAAGAGAAACAATTTTGGGATGTGGGTCGGTGGGGTACAAGGCTGTATCGAACTCCTATCACATATCAAGTGTATGCCGGAGTCTTATCACAGGATGATTGTAAATTTTCTTTCATATGTTTTACAAGGTAAGACGACTCTGGGAGGGTCTTTGATGTGCACAACGGCTCAAACACGGGGGAGACGAGCCAACTGTAAAAATGCCAGGGTCATTGGGTACAGACCTAAGTGCCCTTTCTCATTTCAAAAAAAAAAAAAATAATAATAATAAAAAAATAAAAAAATAACAAGATGTTTAAAATCTAAGAAAAAAAATTGTTATTTTCCACTACTTCATTCCTTGTCCCCCACCCCACCCCCGCCAACATTGCTTAAGTATAAATATTTGACATGTGTAAATACTTGGTCAAACACACATTTAATGAATGACATGTCCAGGTCAAAAGAAAAATGAAAAGAAGAATTTAATAATGCAATTGATTCCAACAGCTGCATTTTTATTTAGCTTTATTTTTTAAGATACAATTTTTGTGTGTGTTTTAAAACATTTTTTGTGGGTAATGTGTAAGCTTATCCAAACTGAACAATTACAGAAAGGTAATGTGTATGCTACTCCAAAGTACACGAGTACTAACTTTTTAATGTTGATAATACAACACAGAAATTTATTGTATGCATTAATAACATCGTGCAAACCCCCACCCCTTGCTCCCCACAGTATCCCATACAACACGCCACCCTCTTCACCCCGAGATACTCCCTACAGTACACCCCCCTCAGTGCCGCTACAGTACACCCCCCTCAGTGCCGCTACAACACACCATCCCCACCCCTTCCCCCCACAGTACCCTTACAACACACCACCCTCACCCCTTCCCCCACAGTACCCCACAACATTCATCCCCACCCCTTCCCTCACCCTTCCCTCCACAGTACCCCCACAACACACCATCCTCACCCCTTCCCCCACCCCTTACCCCCACAACACACCATCCTCACCCCTTCCCCTCAACATTCCCCCACAACACACCATCCTCACCCCCTCCCCCACCCTTTCCCCC
>CAXITT010000071.1:72093-85566 GCA_964033795.1 Lymnaea stagnalis
CCCCCCCCCCGCCTCCTCCGTGTACAAGGGGGTGCTGTTAATCACCTTCAAAGTTACCTACATCAAAGGTGGGTCCGTAAAAATAAAAGACCCGACGAGAGGGGGTTGCCCGACCTTTGCTGTGTATACAGCGGAACGGGGGTTATTTATAGACCAGGGCTTCCCTTTCCACTCTCTCGGCCAACCAAACGGTAGCACCCTATCCTGGTGACACATCTGAGAGTTTACTTATACGGTACTTCCAACTCATTTCAAACAATATATGCCTTGAATAGCCCCCCCCCTTCCTTTTTCCACCCATCTCCTTCCACCAACTCTTTCCAATCCCCATATCTTTAGTTTTACTAGCTAGCTTCAAGATGTTTTTTTACCTGAAATAAATGGTTACCGGAAATTTGATCGAAAGAAATTTCGTCGACAGTAAATTGATCGACGGAAATTTGATCGAACGGAAATTTGGTCCAATCTTTTTTTCAGTTCATTCACACGTTAAAATTTTGCTCAAAATTCTTTTTGAACGCACAATACTATATAGTAAAACACAATAATGCGTTCAAAAAGAAATTAAAAGCATAATTTTAAAGTAAAAACTGAAAACAGATATTCGACCAAATTTCTGTTCGACCATCGATCAATTTACCGTCGACGAAATTTCTTTCGATTCAAATTTCCGGATACGGAAATAAATACATTTATTTCCAGCAACGTGTGTCCTATCACTTTTTTTCCCTGAACAACCAAGCGATTTGAGTTGAAATATTTTACAACTTGACTCTTGCGCCCCCCCCCCCCCTTTTTTTTTCTTCCCTCCCTCCGGACCCAAAATCCGATTACCCCCACCCTCCTGCTTGTCTTTTTAATGAAATTCTACACTCGACCCCCAGAGTGTGAAGAAGCTTTACAAAAGCACATCTGACATTTGTTTGTTTCTTATAAAAAAAAACCCAACACATTTTGAGGACCACTGCGAAAGATGACATACCTCTATATAAATTAAATTTATTTGTTCCTTTAGAGACCAGACATTGCTATACGCTGTAAAACCCCCTCCCCCCCTCCCCTTCCCACCCCACTCCGGGACGTGGGGGTGGCCTGTTTCAACACAGGCAGTCAGTCCTACATGGTCGTATATCTTAACCTCACACGACCAGCCTGTCAGAAGTAGAGGGACAACTCTGCTCTGATCACGAGCATGCTAGGCTCTGATGCCAGCGCTGGAGTAGCGACCCTTTGATCGGGGTGCTTGTTTCTTTGTGGGCTGGGGGGTGTTTAAGGGGGATATAAGATAAGAGTTTAGGGGGGGGTAGGGGAGACAAAAGACATCAGGAGGAGACGGTGTGGGGGTGTTTGATAGACCTTCGTGCTCGTGGCGCAACTCAAAGACTAGTAAGAAAGGGGTGTTAAGGGAGTTTGGGGACAGTGTTATGAAGTCAGGCTTAGGGGTGCGATTCTTTGGAAATGTCTTAGCCGTCTACTGCTGATAGCATGGATGTGGTCTTCTAGCATATGGGACATCTAGCATCTGGCTCCTAGCAAGGGTCATCTAGCATGTGGCTCCTGGCAAGGGGGAACCTAGCATGTGGCCCCTAGCAAGGGGGAACCTAGCATGTGGCTCCTAGCATGCCTGGCATGTGGCTCCTAGCGTGTGGCTCTTAGCATGGGGGCACCTAGCCTGTGGCTCTAGCATGGGGCATCTAGCATGTGGCTCCTAGCCTGTGGCTCTAGCATGGGGCATCTAGCATGTGGCTCCTAGCCTGTGGCTCTAGCATGGGGCATCTACCACATAGATCCTAGCATGTTGCTCCTATCTCGGGGTAGCTAGAATGTGGCTCCTATCGTGGGGAACCTAGCGTGTGGCTCCTGTATGACACGCCACACTATTACACAAATCCTGTGTAAAGGAGGCTAGGAGTGGAGGCAGGGCCGAACTTAGGCCACTGCAACCTATGCGCCCGCAGTGGGCCCTGCACTTTCATAGGCCCCGCGTTAATTTATTCTCTAAAACAAAATCTTAATTTTCACTTATTGTCCTTATCCCTACCCAGTTTGGGCCCGGGCAATCCGTTTCGCATGTTGCCCCGCAATTGTTAGGGCCGTTCCTGAGTGGAGGGAGCTATTTTTATTTATGAATCCCCTCTCCCCATATTACACCCCCTCCCCCAGCGCCCACCACTAAGCCCATAAAAGATCTACATGTCAACAAATACACAGGCATCCACCAACTGTTGTGTAGGTAAACTTATGTCAACCCCACCGCTGTCGTATTCATTGACACTATAACTATCTCCGTCGGGCTCAACGCTCGTGACGTGGCAAAAATGGCGACCGTTGCCATGGCAATAAATCAATCACGCGTGTAAGTAGGTGGTAAGCCCCGGCAGTGTAAAATTGTTAAAACTATTATGTCCAATGACAAATTATCCCGAAGGTAGTGAGTGTCTACGACAAGTTTTATGGGTAATTTATATCAGAGGTCCTCGATCAGGCATCTATGGGTACCATTGAGACAGTGCGGTAAGGGTCTCATATTGTAGGGAAAAACGGGAGGAGACTTGATTAAGTATGTATTTTCCTTGAGTACGACTCAGTGCAGAATAGTGTAGGTATCAAATGATATCTTCAGTTTGAGAACCCATTCATCTCCTGCACAAGTGTCAGTTCAGAGAAAGGAGGGACCACACTATGCATCGATTTCAAGATCCCTTGAATTTGAATATTCCAGGTCGGTGGCGGCCATTGTGATAATTTGTTTTGAGAGTATAACAATGCTCGTACAGATCTAAAGATGATGTAGATATGAATCTCTTTAGTACTGCACGGGCTTGATATGTGAGACTTAGCCGTGCAGGGGTCCCCTATAACCTTGTGGACCTCGGAACACATGTTACTGCTTTACTGCAGGGATGCTGCTATTTGCAGGGATGCTGCTATTTGCCTTGATGGTAATATTTACAGAGATGGTGTTATTTGCATGGATGGTGCTATTTGCACGGATGGTGCTATTTGCACGGATGGTGCTATTTGCACGGATGGTGCTATCTGCAGGGGTGTGCTATTTGCACGGATGGTGCTATTTGCATGGATGATGCTATCTGCATGGGTGGTGCTATCTGCAGGGGTGGTGCTATTTGCACGGATGGTGCTATTTGCATGGATGGTGCATTCTGCAGGGTGGTGCTATTTGCACGGATGGTGCTATTTGCACGGATGGTGCTATTTGCACGGATGGTGCTATCTACAGGGTTGGTGCTATTTGCACGGGTGGTGCTATTTGCAGGCTTAACCAATGAATCAGACCTTGCCTTGTTGAATGTCAGGTACAACGCTCTTTCAAGGTTCGCCATTGCCAGGTTTAACCGTATCTCTAGCGTTGCGTAAACCCGCATGTTCTAGGGTGGGAATACCCACAAATACAATTTAAAACATTATTATTCAAAACTAAATTCTGCATTGTGCATTTTTTTCCCTCAGTGAGTCGTGAACAGAACGCTTTAAAAAAATCAACCTCAATTTTATCAATGCACACTTGTGTAGTCATGAGATAACGCGCCGGGCAACCCACGAGTGGGCAGATATTGTGTAAGTGGGTGGCTGGATGAGGCTGAGGCGAGGGCGAAGAGGCTGCTAGTCGTGAGTGAAAGATAGGGGGGCACGAGTGTTGTGTAGAGCGAGGGTCTTGGGTGGTGGTTGGGGGAGGGGGGGGGCGAGGCGGTGACAGAAGCCAGGGAAAGCTGGGGGACAAATAGAGCCGGATAGCGGGTTTGATGAATGGCGGAATAATTTGTCCGGTTGTTTTATCACCTTTTTTGTGTGGCGGTTCTCAGTCGACAAAATTTATGTCACCCCTTGACACGGAATAAATACATCGCATGACTTTTATAGGCATCCTTTACAACAATGGCCGACCGAATTTCGGTTTCGTTTCGGTGCCGGAAGTTTCCATAGGATCATTTCTGGCGTTATTTCGGTTACGGTCGAAATAGAAAATTTAACTTTCGGTTAATTTTCGGCTGCGGTCGAGAGTGATTTATAGGGTTTCGGTCGTCTACCAAAAGTCAGAAGACAGACTCTGTCAGGCAATGCGATACTCATTATTTCTCGACGTCTCGCTGTCATCGCATGATATGTGACTAATCTTCTGCAAGCACTGCTCACAGCCGCATGATGATCTACCTGTCCAATGTTTTTCAGAAATTAAATTACAATTTGGCTTATGCAAAGGTGAATTGTGAATAAGTGCCTCACCTCTCTGACTTCCTGTTCCTTCCCAAACCCCTGGATTAAAGTCCATTACAACAATAGTGACGATTTTCTGAGAATACACTATTCGATAGAGACCGACCGAATTTCGGCTTCGGTTTTGGCGCCGAAATTTGCAAATTTATCACTTTTGGCCTAATTTCGGTTTCGGCAGAAACTGAAAAGTTAAATTTCGGTTTACTTTCCGTTTCAGCCGAAAGTCCTTTTTTATTTCGGCCTGGTTTCGGTTTCGGCAGAGATAAGAAAATCACGTTCGGTCGGTCTCTACTGTTCGAGAATGCTTTGTGTGCTTTTGCAGTAAAATCATAACAAATTTGTATAGCCTATACTAAATAATTCGAGAAACCCTGAGAGACAGGACAGGTTTGTGTGTGTGTGTGTGTGTCCCATAGTGGTTGGATCAGCGAGACACACCTCGAGACGTCAGCATCAATTCACATCGAGGCTTATCTTTAGGGGAGAAACTCACGAGGGCTTTAATGTTACTGATACAAGGAAGTGACGCAAAGTACCACTGGTGGTAGCGATTAAACAAGGTCTAAGGAGTGTTACACCATTCTAAGATTCTAGCTCTGGTCTCAAGACCACATCGTCCGCACGTGAAGTTAGTCGCTATTTGCATTTAGTCCATATGTTCATTTAGTCAGTATGTTAAAGTCAGTATGTGAAGTGTATGAGAGCGGGAAATTAGTCACAATACCTTTGCACTGGGTTTTATTTTCAAAACTCATCGACTCCGGCTATGTCAACTGGGTCCAATAACTCCTCAGTGCCACCAACCACAGTACTCTTTTAAGTACAAACGGAAGTCCATAAACTGCATCTCGTAGGCGCGTGCGCGGACATGGCCGGTCCCCGATAACTGTGACTGGCAGCCCGCAGGGGGATTTGTCACCCGCGGGGCTGAGTTGGTCCAGAACACGGGCTAACCGTCGAGGGTCTTTAACCAAGGAATCACGTGGCCACACAACCGCGGAATATTTGTTCACATTTAGATCCATTAACCTCCCCCCTCACCCCCACTCCCTTTACTCCTCACCGCATATTCCCCGCCATCGTCCCACCCAATAGAACACAAATTACAAAACTCCGAATATCAAAGTCATTCATTTCTGTAAGTACAAACAAAAAATGTGAAGCAAATTTTGTTTAAGAGTCAAAATATCTGTTAATAGTTCTAGGAAGAAGGGAAAAAAAAAAGAATGGGGGAAAAAAATTAAGTTGGTTTATGAGAGGCGGGTAATTTTGAAGGGTGGTGGGGGTGGGGGTGGGGGTGGTGGTGGTGGTGGTGGTGGTGGGGGTGGTGGTGATAGTGGTGGTGGTGATAGTGGTGGTGGTGGTGGTGATAGTGGTGGTGGTGGTGGGGGTGGTGGTGGTGGGGGTGGTGGGCATACATTTAAAGCCTTTCTTTGAGGAGGACTTAGCCAAGAAAATGAATTTTTTTTTTTTATGCTCCTTTCAACCTTTTTGCTAAATCTCAAATCAAACATTGCGCCATCTCTCGAAGAGTTGAGAAATCTAACAACTAAATTCAAATCGGATGATTTACAGAAAAAAAAATCTTTTTAAACAGGGAACGGGTGTCATTAGGGAAATTTTATATGCGACTAATTTGACACGTCCACGCAAAATCCCATGCATAGTCCCATGCAAAATCCCATGTAAAAATCCCATGTAAAAATCGCATGTAATAATCCCATGTAAAAATCCCATGTAAAAATCCCATGTAAAAATCCCATGTAATAATCCCATGTAAAAATCCCATGTAAAAATCCCATGTAAAAATCCCATGTAAAAATCCCATGTAAGTTGTGTTAACAATTTCCTTTTGGAGCTTTTCCTATTATTAAAAAGTTAGAAAGTTACAACAAAAAAAATGGTCGGGAAAGGGGGCAGGGGTGGGGGGAGGGAGAATTTTAAGGATACCCCCCTGTGAGTCAGTCAGACGATGTGCTTGTGAAGATGGTGAGCGACTTGCAGCTTCTCTAACTATCGAAAACTATATCAAGAGTGTCTCAGACATGCGGGGGGGGGGGGGGGCTAAGAGCTGACCCCCACCCCAAACCCTTTAATTGCTGTTAGCTCATTTCTTCTTGTTACATAAGAATGTAGTCAATTCTACACTGGTGGAGAACATAGAATTTAGTCGATTCTATAGTCAAGTCTAAACTGGTCTAGAACATAAAATGTAGTCAATTCTAGTCAAGTCTACACTGGTCCAAAACATAGAATGTAGTCAATTCTAGTCAAGTCTACACTGGTCCAGAAGATAGAATGTAGTCAATTTTAGTCAAGTCTACACTGGTCCAGAACATAGAATGTAGTCAATTCTAGTCAGTCTACACTGGTCCAGAACATAGAATGTAGTCAACAGTCAAGTCTACACTGGTTGAGAACATAGAATGTAGTCAATTCTAGTCAAATCTACACTGGTCGAGAACATAGAATGTAGTCAATTCTAGTCAGTCTACACTGGTCCAGAACATAGAATGTAGTCAATTCTAGTCAGTCTACACTGGTCCAGAACATAGAATGTAGTCAACAGTCAAGTCTACACTGCTCCAGAACATAGAAAGTAGTCAATTCTAGTCAAGTCTACACTGGTCGAGAATATAGAATGTAGTCAACAGTCAAGTCTACACTGGTTGAGAACATAGAATGTAGTCAACAGTCAAGTCTAAACTGGTTGAGAAAATAGAATGTAGTCGATTCTAGTCAAGTCTATACTGTTCGAGAACATGTAATGTAATCAATTCTAGTCAAGTCTACACTGGTCGAGAACATAGAATGTAGTCAATTCTAGTCAAGTCTACACTGGTCGAGAACATAGAATGTAGTCAATTCTAGTCAAGTCTACACTGGTCGAGAACATAGAATGTAGTCAATTCTAGTCAAGTCTACACTGGCCGAGCGCTAAGTCGTTGACCTGAACATCAAGGGGGACGACTCCTTCTTAACGCAGTATCAGTTCTCTTTCCGTTCTAAAGCGCGGTTGTCCACCATTTGTCTTCCTCCATGTTTTCGGTTGTCTGGACAAACAAGCTCAGACCAACATGGACACCATACTCCGGCCATTTCTGCCACACGTCCCAATGCCGGCCGCACGCGGCAACCCCACGAGCTAAGAAAACCTCAAAAACATTCCCCACTTCCTAGGAGCGGACCGCATCAACACTTCCAGGCAACCGCACTGGCAGCCCGCCTGCCCTCCTGTACTCCTCGCGCCGAGTCGACAACACCGCGAGACTTTTTAGTCCTCCTCGGAGCTGGTCCAGCGACAGCAGCGCACGTGGCCCCCCGTGAAATGCAAATTGCTGCGTGTCCATTTGCATTAGAATGAGCAGTGGTAACTAGGCGGTCGATGTGGCCCTTATTGTGTGGGGGATGGGGCCCTTAGTGTGCGGGGGGGGGCGGACATTTTGCGCGCATTGTTAGCTTTTGTTTCCGCTGGCCATCGCGAGGAGGATTTTCTTGCAGTAGTCGCATGCACCTGCGGTGGTTCCAAGGCGAGATGGCGAGGGTCGTCGTTTTGTTTCAGGCCCCTCCGTGCCATCAATCTGTGGGCAGACGTCAATCATTTGGCCATTCGTCAGTGCGCTCGGGTCGTGGATGATTAAGAGGGGGTGGGGGGACTGGGATGCAAAACTGCAGAAATGTTCAAAGACAAGGGAAGTCACTCTGAAGAGAGTCTTAAGAACAAGGCGGGGGTGATAACTTGTGTTGACCTTGAAACGGAATCTGCATCGTGGAAGACTCTGCGAGCTCAGGGGGGGGAGGACGTGGTGACAACAAGGAGCATTAACTGTGGAGGATTCATGGGCCAAGGGAAGTCACTCACGATGGTTTCTTAAGAAACGTATTTAACCGCGGAGTCTGGGGTAAAGGGGGGGGGTACTACTCTTGAGCACAACGTGTCACGCATCCATCATCAAGGTCATCAGAAATGCATCATCCACTGTTAGAGGTCATGGGTCTTGACCAGCTGGAAATAAGCACACTCGACTAAATGGACACCATGGAAGACGGGCTTGACCACACGGATGGAGCCCTGGTGTCCCGTTGAACCTTCAGGCCAGAGTGATGACCAACCCTTCCAAGGATCGGGAGGTGTTGATCTGAACTACCTAAAGACGTGCATAGAGTACGGCTGGCTCTCTGTTCTTCAAAAATATTCCATACAACGAGCTTCCAGCCAGATGGACCTGTTCAAGCATTTCGGTAGATAAAGTAGACTCAATATGAACTGCAATTGAGTCATTATTTATTTATTTTAATTAAACTTTTAAAAAAAAAATTAATTAATTAATTAATTAATCTTATTTTAATTTGATAATTATTATTATTGTGTTTGTGTGTGTTGGGGTCTATTAATAGCTACACATATATAAACTCTTATATAATAACAATAATAATAATAATAAGAGGTCTTGTATAACGCGGTACACCAGCCTAGGGCTGGGCTCACCGCGCTGTACATACAAATGAATCAAAAGAGACATAATCATGACATTAAAATAAAATATAAGGCCAGGTGGGATTGTGTATCGTATTCCTGATGTTTCGTTACACAATAATTTACTTTTTTAATTACTGAAGTACAACCGTCACTGATGTTGCCCGGGAACAAGGGATTTGGAACGGAGCTCAGAGCTGGAGCTTTGAGGTCTGGAGCAGGGTCCTTTTGCCCGGAACTAGTAAAAAATGTCCCACTGCTCCGAGCCTTACATTTTTAAAAATTAAACAAATAATAAAACAATTGTATAATTTTTACTCTTTAATTATTTTAATCAATTGATATGCCATATTTTCTACCAGCTTTGTTGCCCCACTATTTTACATCCATGGTGCCACCACTCTTCTACCAGATATGTTGCTCTTACAGCTATGTCGCCCCACTCTTCTACCATCTATGTTGCCCCCACTCGTCTTCAATCTATGTTTCCCAACTCTTCTACCAGCCTTGTTGCCCCACTCTTCTACCATCTATGTTGCCCCCACTCGTCTTCAATCTATGTTGCCCAACTCTTCTACCAGCCTTGTTGCCCCACTTATCTACCATCTATGCTGCCCCACTCGTCTTCAATCTATGTTGCCAAACTCTTCTACCAGCCTTGTAGCCCCACTCTTCTACCATCTATGTTGCCCCCACTCGTCTTTAATCTATGTTGCCCAACTCTTCTACCAGCCTTGTTGCCCCACTCTTCTACCATCTATGTTGCCCCACTCGTCTTCAATCTATGTTGCCAAACTCTTCTACCAGCCTTGTTGCCCCACTGTTCTACCATCTATGTTACCCCACTCGTCTTCAATCTATGTTGCCAAACTCTTCTACCAGCCTTGTTGCCCCACTCTTCTACCATCTATGTTGCCCCACTCGTCTTCAATCTATGTTGCCCAACTCTTCAACCAGCCTTGTTGCCCCACTCTTCTACCATCTATGTTGCCCCACTCGTCTTCAATCTATGTTGCCAAACTCTTCTACCAGCCTTGTTGCCCCACTCATCTTCAATCTATGTTGCCCCCATTCGTCTTCAATCTATGTTGCCCAACTCTTCTACCAGCCTTGTTGCCCCACTCTTCTACCATCTATGTTGCCCCCAACTGCCTTCAATCTATGCTGCCCAACTCTTCTACCAGCCTTGTTGCCCCACTCTTCTACCATCTATGCTGCCCACCTCGACCTCAATCTACTTCTACCATCTATGTTGCCCCACTCGGCTTCAATCTATGTTGCCAAACTCTTCTACCAGCCTTGTTGCCCCACTCATCTTCAATCTATGTTTCCCCCATTCGTCTTCAATCTATGTTGCCCAACTCTTCTACCAGCCTTGTTGCCCCACTCTTCTACCATCTATGTTGCCCCCAATCGTCTTCAATCTATGTTGCCCAACTCTTCTACCAGCCTTGTTGCCCCACTCTTCTACCATCTATGCTGCCCCACTCGTCTTCAATCTATGTTGCCAAACTCTTCTACCAGCCTTGTAGCCCCACTCTTCTACCATCTATGTTGCCCCCACTCGTCTTTAATCTATTTTGCCCAACTCTTCTACCAGCCTTGTTGCCCCACTCTTCTACCATCTATGTTGCCCCACTCGTCTTCAATCTATGTTGCCAAACTCTTCTACCAGCCTTGTTGCCCCACTCTTCTACCATCTATGTTACCTCACTCGTCTTCAATCTATGTTGCCAAACTCTTCTACCAGCCTTGTTGCCCCACTCTTCTACCATCTATGTTGCCCTACTCGTCTTCAATCTATGTTGCCCCACTCTTCTACCATCTATGTTGCCCCACTCATCTTCTATCTATGTTGCCCCACTCTTATACCATCTATGTTGCCCCACTCTTCTACCATCTATTTTGCCCCACTCTTCTACCATCTATGTTGCCCCACTCTTCTACCATCTATGTTGCCCCATTCTTCTACCATGTATGTTGCCCCACTCTTCTACCATCTATGTTGCCCCACTCATCTTCAATCTATGTTGCCCCACTCTTCTACCATCTATATTGCCCCACTCTTCTACCATCTATGTTGCCCCACTCTTCTACCATCTATGTTGCCCCACTCTTCTACCATCTATGTTGCCCCACTCATCTTCAATCTATGTTGCCCCACTCTTCTACCATCTATGTTGCCCCACTCTTCTACCAGCTATTATTCTGGCACATGGATTTCCTTCACCTAGATAATAAAATGGTCAGTAATAAACAGATTTCATTCAACACTTAACACCCACCTAAACCACGCCTCCCTCTTTTTTATTTTTAAAATTTACCGGAGCTCGAACCGGAGCTCAAAGTGGAGCTGGAGCTGACAAAAATGTGTCCAGATCGGAGCTAGACCGGAGCTAGGACTCGCCCCCCACTCCCCCCCCCCCGAAAAAAAAGTGTTATCCAAAAACACTTTTAGAGACATACTTACACGTGGCTTACGTCATGTGATGTCACCTACTTACACGTGGCTTACGTCATGTGATGTCACCTACTTACACGTGGCTTACGTNCTTCTACCATCTATGTTGCCCCACTCTTCTACCAGCTATTATTCTGGCACATGGATTTCCTTCACCTAGATAATAAAATGGTCAGTAATAAACAGATTTCATTCAACACTTAACACCCACCTAAACCACGCCTCCCTCTTTTTTATTTTTAAAATTTACCGGAGCTCGAACCGGAGCTCAAAGGGGAGCTGGAGCTGACAAAAATGTGTCCAGAGCGGAGCTAGACCGGAGCTAAGACTCGCCCCCCACTCCCCCCCCCCCCGAAAAAAAAGTGTTATCCAAAAACACTTTTAGAGACATACTTACACGTGGCTTACGTCATGTGATGTCACCTACTTACACGTGGCTTACGTCATGTGATGTCACCTACTTACACGTGGCTTACGTCATGTGATGTCACCTACTTACACGTGGCTTACGTCATGGGATGTCACCTACTTACACGTGGCTTACGTTATGTGATGTCACCTACTTACACGTGGCTTACGTCATGTGATGTCACCTACTTACACGTGACTTACGTCATGGGATGTCAACTACTTACACGTGACTTACGTCATGTGATGTCACCTACTTACACGTGGCTTACGTCATGTGATGTCACCTACTTACACGTGACTTACGTCATGTGATGTCACCTACTTACACGTGGCTTACGTCATGTGATGTCACCTACTTACACGTGACTTACGTCATGGGATGTCACCTACTTACACGTGGCTTACGTTATGTGATGTCACCTACTTACACGTGGCTTACGTCATGTGATGTCACCTACTTACACGTGACTTACGTCATGGGATGTCACCTACTTACACGTGACTTACGTCATGTGATGTCACCTACTTACACGTGGCTTACGTTATGTGATTTCACCTACTTACACGTGGCTTACGTCATGTGATGTCACCTACTTACACGTGGCTTACGTTATGTGATTTCACCTACTTACACGTGGCTTACGTCATGTGATGTCACCTACTTACACGTGACTTACGTCATGGGATGTCACCTACTTACACGTGACTTACGTCATGGGATGTCACCTACTTACACGTGGCTTACGTCATGTGATGTCACCTACTTACACGTGACTTACGTCATGTGATGTCACCTACTTACACGTGGCTTACGTTATGTGATGTCACCTACTTACACTTGACTTACGTCATGTGATGTCACCTACTTACACGTGGCTTACGTCATGTGATGTCACCTACTTACACGTGGCTTACGTTATGTGATGTCATCTGGTACATATCTAATGCATGTCATGCACAACTGACGCCAAGCTTCATGTCCGACAACACCACCGTGGGGATTAGCAGACGACAATGCAACCGATATATTTTCAACACATATCTCGAAGTGCCATCTGATTGGACTTTTAACGGCTATCGTTTGGGTTTCACGTCAGCCAGTGGCTCTCGCGGTGTTAGCGTTAGGGCCTTTCAATGAAACACTTAAACTATACTGCATGTACTGGGGTTTGTATAGCTTTATGTATATGTGGGCAATGATATTTTTTTTGTTGGGGTTGGGGGGTGGGAGGGGGGCTTATTTATATTTTATTTGCAAGAAAACGCCACAGAACTTGAAAAAGGGCAAGCTGTCCTAGGATGAGAATCCCCGGTGTAAACAAGACCATGTCAAGGCCCATAAGGCATCTGCTCATTGATACTTAATGTCACATATATTTAAACATACATAAACTTAATGAGCTACTGGCGTTAGTTGGCTAATGAGGGGGTGGGTGGGGGTGGGTGGGAGGTGGCGGTGAATGTGGGCTGGGGTGGATGCAGTTATGGATTTGGATGGGGTACATGGATGGCAAGGATAAAAGATGGGGGGGGGGGTGGGGTCAGAGGTTATAAGGTGATTGCAGACACTGAGATCCAAACATTTGAGAATGGGTCGCCATTGACCCGACTACATTCATGAGTTGATCTAGTTAAGACCCCCTCCCCCACCCCCCTCCCAGCCCCCACTTCCAACCACAGGTAACTGTTGTTGTGATCAAGGTTATTCGGTAGAGTTCGCATACTACACTGTGATGAATTAGCATCCCGGCCCAAATTCAAAATCTAAACAAAGAAAATGCAAGGGAGGTAATTAAGACGTAACGCGGTGTAAAGGGGGATCAAAAATTCATTTCCGATCACTTAAATCTTGTAAAGTCATCGTTAACATGTTATTCCCCACCCCCCA
>CAXITT010000071.1:88461-110115 GCA_964033795.1 Lymnaea stagnalis
TGTGTGTGTGTCTCACAATATGGATGTATTTTTGTATCTTTTTTGACATTGTGTGTGTGTGTGTCTCACAATATGGATGTATTTTTGTATCTTTTTTGACATTGTGTGTGTGTGTGTCTCACAATATGGATGTATTTTTGTATATTTTTTGACATTGTGTGTGTGTGTCTCACAATATGGATGTATTTTTGTATATTTTTTGACATTGTGTGTGTGTGTGTCTCACAATATGGATGTATTTTTGTATCTTTTTTGACATTGTGTGTGTGTGTGTCTCACAATATGGATGTATTTTTGTATCTTTTTTGACATTGTGTGTTTTTGTGTGTATGTTTGTGTGTGTGTTTGTGTGTATGTTTGTTTGTGTGATTGTATGTGTTTGTGTGTATGTTTGTGTGTGTGTTTGTGTGTATGTTTGTGTGTGTGTTTGTGTGTATGTTTGTTTGTGTGATTGTATGTGTTTGTGTGTGTATGTATGTGTTTGTGTGTTTGTATGTGTTTGTGTGTGTTTGTGTGTATGTTTGTGTGTGTGTGTGTTTGTGTGTGTGTGACTAAATGTATTTATTTATTTATATCTTTGTACGTATGTTTGTGTGTGTGTGTGTTTGTGTGTGTGTGACTAAATGTATTTATTTATTTATATCTTTGTACGTGTGTTTGTGTGTGTGTGTGTGTGTGCGACCAGGCAACACCTGTTGTTATGCATTCCTCCGAGCTTTAAAACGTCATCAAGTGTCGAGTGGCGCTACTCGTGAAAGAGACGCTACTCTCGTTATACATTTATCTATTTATTGAGTAGGGGGGGGTGGGGAAAGGATGGAGGCAAGGGCTGGGTGAAGGAGGGGGGAGGCTCTCAGTAAAGTAGACGACTGAGTTACTCTACGCGCACACACATCCTACTGAGAGGGATTCCACGCCGCTAAATCCCCCCCCCCCNAGTCAATAATTTCACACGCAATGGACCACAAAATACTATTGAATGATCTTTGCGGGCCCCCCCCCCCCCTTTCCGATCGCCCTCGTAATCCGAGATACACCCAGTCTATGGACCAAAAGAAGATTGACTTTTAAAAACAGCGTCATACTGCTAGTCAGGGCTGTAACCGGGACCGTGGGTGGGCAGACTCAGGTGGGGGGGGGGGGTCAATTGGGATCATATTTATAACTTTTATTGTTGTTCTCGTTCGTTTGTTTGTATTTGAAATTTAATTCCTGAATTATTTTAAAACACTGGTACGGTAATATTGATTTAATTTATTTAAATTATTTTATTTTATAAATTATTAATTTATATATATATATATTTAAAAAAAATAAATATATATATATATATATACATTAACGATTAGGATGACATCCCTTATATCCGAATGGTCATGTAATGTCGACCTCAGCCTTGACCCAGATATAGGCACCCAGACACCTAGCTGTTGGCATCCTCACCTGGTCAGATTTGAGCATCCCCACCCGCGGTCACATTGTGTGCCATGATGACGCCAGTTCTCTTGATCCGCCCCTGACGACACGTTTAAAGTGTCCACACGCACACCCACGCAACAAAAGTATGAAATATCCACTAAGACCTAATACATAGGAAGCTTCAGGTTAAATCCGGTACTAAAGATTTGATCACACACACACTCACACCACACACACACACGTATACTGATCTATTTAGTGTGGGCGGGAGGTGTGAGTGATCGTGTTTTTAGGGAATAAGACTGGGAAATGGGGGGGGGGGGCGCTGGGAATTCGTTGAAATCAAGGAGAGATGGATTTTGTGTGCGATAGGGTTCAACTTGAGAGTTAAATACTCAGGGTTTCTCTCTATTTCTCCCTCCCTCTCTCTCTCTCTTCCCCCCACCCCCCAACCAAACACCTGAGGCTAAATATGCCTAAGAATCTGGAAGGCCTCAAAATTCAAAAAAATCATATTTTTACAGGTTTTTAAAAAATCATATTTTTACAGGTTTTTAAAACATCATATTTTTACAGGTTTTTAAAACATCATATTTTTACAGGTTTTTAAAAAATCATATTTTTACAGGTTTTTAAAACATCATATTTTTACAGGTTTTTAAAAAATCATATTTTTACAGGTTTTTAAAACATCATATTTTTACAGGTTTTTAAAACATCATATTTTTACAGGTTTTTAAAACATCATATTTTTACAGGTTTTTAAAACATCATATTTTTACAGGTTTTTAAAACATCATATTTTTACAGGTTTTTAAAACATCATATTTTTACAGGTTTTTAAAAAACATTACTTACAAAAGTAGACCCATGAACATAAAATCATTGACAAAAGTAGACCCATGAACATAAAATCATTGACAAAAGTAGACCCATGAACATAAAATCATTGACAAAAGTAGACCCATGAACATAAAATCATTGACAAAAGTAGACCCATGAACATAAAATCATTGACAAAAGTAGACCCATGAACATAAAATCATTGACAAAAGTAGACCCATGAACATAAAATCATTGACAAAAGTAGACCCATGAACATAAAATCATTGACAAAAGTAGACCCATGAACATAAAATCATTGACAAAAGTTCATCAGAAATGAATCAGGTTTACTTTAATCGCGACCACTGGTGTGATATTGAAATTAATAGCTTTTGGAAGACCCAGGGGCGTCTACACAAGGGCGTCTGAGGAGGAAGCAGATGCTTCCTAATACTAATGAGTTGGCGCGGAGTAAAATCACGGATTTACGTGGCCGCCCCTGAACTCTGGTATTCTTCTTCTAATCCCCCCCCCACACCCTTCTACATCGCAGACTTATTGCACCAAGTATTTCCGTAAAACAATAAGAAGATGTTACGCAGCAAACGGACTTGGGGGTGTGTTGTTACGAATCTCATTTAGCGCAGTTGTCGTGATTTTTGTTGGCTTCTTTGGGTTTTTTTTGAGTGACATAAGCGCCATCTGGTAGCGTCAGTGACATTGTCACAAAGAACAGTCTGCATTTTGATGAGAACTCTTACTGATAGGCTTACATAGTTGAAACCTGGATCAGTGGCGTGCCCTTTTTGGGGTGTCGGGGGTAGGGGCGTACCTGTCAATTACATTGTGGTTAAAGACCAACACTATAATAAATGTGTGTGTGTGTGTGGGGGGGGGGGGCTCAAACTGGTGAGTTAACCCCATGTGGCAGCTTTTATAATTTCTTCACTGCCTGAAATTTCACTTTTGTTCATGTACCCTGAAAGCGGTAGAGCAATGTCGGGGGTAGGGGCGTACCTGTCAATTACATTGTGGTTAAAGACCAACACTATAATAAATGTGTGTGTGTGTGTGGGGGGGGGGGGGCTCAAACTGGTGAGTTAACCCCATGTGGCAGCTTTTATAATTTCTTCACTGCCTGAAATTTCACTTATGTTCATGTACCCTGAAAGCGGTAGAGCAGTGGATCTAAACCTTCTTAATTCTACGACCCTTTCATACAGTTCCTCATGTTGTGGTGGCCCCCAACCGTAAAATTATTTTCGATGCTACTTCATAAATATGTGTTTTCCGATGGTCTAAGGCGACCTCCCGCGTATAAGGGGCGTTCGACCCCCCTCAAAGAGGTCGCGACCAAAAGGCTGAGAACCGTTGCGGTAGAAGATGAGGCTGATTACAGTAGACGATGGTGGTGGCAGTTGGAAGAATGACTACAGGCAACAAAAAACTAAAAAGAAAATAAAATAAAAAACTTGCACAAAAACATGAATTGAGTTTCATTCTGGAACTCTGATCACGCATACACCAACCAGGCTTGGCTACCCACGGTCTTTCTCAAAGTGTGTGTGTGTGGGGGGGGGGCAGGGGTGTGGGGGAAGGGTGGAGAAATCCTACAAACAACACACGTGCTCAGAAAGTGAAACATTGTCGCAAGCCGGCGGTGCATTGACGCACACGGGGACGACACTTCCCGTGCTTTCGTTTCAAGGGAGTACATTTCACAGGGCGCTGCCTTAAAAGCCCCCGACGAGGTACGGGCGCGAGGTCTCACCACAATGGAAGCGAAAGGGATTAGCGCCCCGAATGGAATGGGCCGACCATAGAACGCGGTTCCTGGTCTGTTTGCACTGCATATTTCTGTTGGGTACCATCGAGGACCCGTTGCGGTGTCGGCCTCCCCCCCCCCCCCCCCCCCCCCCCCCCCCCCCCAAACCACCACCTCTTTTTCTCGGGGTCTCTTCATGGTGGTGGAGTTTTTGTTGGTTGGGTTGAAAGGAAATTCCAGTGGACGGCGCTGATGACTTGTTTGTTGTCTGAATGTGGGTACAGTGAGGTGGGTGGTTGATACGTTGGGTGGTTGATAGGCTGGGGTGGGTGATACGCTGTGGGTGGTTGATACGCTGGGTGGTTGATACGCTGGGTGGTTGATACGCTAGGGTGGTTGATACGCTAGGGTGGTTGATACACTGCTGTCTTTTAAACACTGGGGGTGATTGATACTCTGGGATTGTTGACACATATGGGGTTGTTTATGCACGGGGTTGATACGTTGATGCTCTTGATAGACTGTCCTTGTTGAAATCTTTTGGATGTTGAAATGATGGGGTTCGTTGATACGATGTGGCTGTTGATAATATGTGGTGTGAATATGGACAGGAAAGGACGCTACACAATATGATATGGGGATGTTGATTCAGAAATTCTGTGGTTTTGACACGTTTGGGGTGTTGATGCTGTGACAACGCTTTTATATTGATTTTAATGGTGGTGGTGTTACGACCACCCTTCCGAGTGTTGTGACCAGGCCGGTAGACGCAACCGCGTAACGACAGAGTGGTGAACACGCTAGAGACGAAGAAATCCTTATAGTTGTGGAAATTCGATCTTCTAGACAAAATTCGTTCGATTAATAAAATCAGTATGCTATTGTAAACACTAACTTGGCAAGGCCCAATACATGATTTATCATACAAGTGGATATTCATGTAACTTGTATGTATGTTTAAACAACCATGGTTGAAACTACATTTGAACTTACCCAAATAGATTTTATATTGTTCTGAAAAAGTTCTACCGGAACTGATGCACCATAACTCGTCCGGGTTTTTGGCAGGGGTGTCCCCCGTTCTCCCCCCCCCCCCCTTACGTCCTCCCCCTTAGAAAAAGACACCTCCGAATCTCTGATATTCCTTTAATACAATGCATTCAGTCATCTCATCATAAACTGTGTCCCCTCACCTTTGACCTGAAAAAGGATTTTAATTTTTTTTTAAACTCAGTCAGTACGTGACCTTAACCCCTGGTCACCAATGAAGAGACCAAACCCTCAAGTGCACCCACAACCCAACACCCCAAGACCACANCCCCCACCCCCCCCCTTTGTCCACCCACACCCTCGCCCCCACACCCGCGCCCCCACACCCGCGCCCCCACACCCGCGCCCCCACACCCGCGCCCCCACACCCGCGCCCCCACACCCGCCCCTCAAAGCTAACACCCCATGCCCCTGCCCACCCCCTCAAAGCTAAAACCCTAACCAGACCAACATTCATATTTACCAACAAACAAACAAACGAAAAAGAAAAGAAAAAACGAAAGTTGATGACAAAATTAGCTGGGCTGTAAAGGGAGACAACACAGAGGTATTCTACGGAGATTTTTCTTTTGAGACCTGGGGCCTTTATACCCCCGCCATGCTTGTATACAATCCCGCTGAGCGAGGGGACTTCAAAAGGGCCTGTGAATTCAAGCGCCCCTCAATGGGGCGGAAAGCGAATTTAAAAGACTGAGCTGTTTACCCCAGCTCCTCAAGGAAGGGGCATCTGTGAGAACCGTCGCTGCGACATTAGGGTACACCTGAAATAGCCTTGAAAACACGGGTTCTCTTCCCTATCTCACGGCCTTCATAGAATGTCAAAAAAACATGAAAGAGGGTGGCGGAATGATCTCTATTTTGAATATCCGACTCGAGTAGATAGTTTTTGATGTGTTCCCATTGGAGGTCATCCGCTTCACAATTAGATTTTCATTTGGTCCCGTCGAGATGAGAAGTTGAGGACCTTTGGTGTACATTGGCGACCATTTTTGACTCGGGGCCTTGCCTGAGTTTAACGGAAAAGTTTCAAGAATAGTATTTTCACATAAACTAAGTGAACACTTCCAGGTAACATTTGTACATCGAGGCTATATAAGAGAAGCAGTAGTACACGGGGGGGGGGGGGGGGGGGGGGGGGGATACTGTTGCATCTATGACATCTGTACATCATGGTATCAGCTGGGTACGGGTTGGCAATATTGTACATGGCGCTAGCTGGTACAGTTGCAACATTGTACATGTTATTAGCTGGATAAGGTTGGCAGTATTGTATATGCACTAGCTGGTACAGCTGTAATATAGTACATATTACTAGCAAGTACAAATGTAATATTGTACATGTTATTAGCTGGATACAGGTTGGTAGTATTGTACATGGCGCTAAATGGTACAGCTGCAATATTGTACATGATATTAGCTGGATACAGGTTGGCAGTATTGTACATGGTGCTAGGTGGTACAGTTGTAATGTTGTACTAGCTGGTACAACAGCAATATTGTACATGGTGCTAGCTTGGTACATGTTGGTATAGTGACGATATCGTACATGAGACCAGTGGGGTACATGTTGTTAATAGTGTACACGGGACGCCGTTTTGTACACAAGCTGATTATACTGTCAACACAACTGTGTGTGTACATGATCTTATTATGAGGTTGATATGAACATCAAATGAGGTCGTCAAATGAGTCGATACACAGCAGTATGTAAAAAGTGTGAAATATGCCAAGTGACATAATTGTGTGTAGCACCGAATCGTTCCGTCTTAGTGTGAGTAGGCTCCATAACCCCAACACCCATATAGTGAAGGGGGTGAGTTACGCCAATGAAATCTGCTGCTCTTTTTTTGTACGCCCCCCCCCCCCGACACACACCCACCACCCCCAATCAGGGCGTCATCCGTTCCACTCTGCCCAGTCAAGCGTGAACGGGGTGTTAGTGGGGGCACAAAAACAAGCCAACAAAACACACAATGCCGTGACATTCTCTTCCCACTGATCCGTGGGGGCTCACACATGCAGTGGGCCATTGAACACTCCGCCAGTAGGTTCCCCCGTCTGATGAATGGCGCGGGCCTTCTACCACCCCCCGACAGCGTCGCTGCTTAGGTGTGAAGAAATCTTGGAGGGTTTGTTTGGATTGTTAAATGGTGGCAGGGGGGAGGGGGAGACGACGGGCGGGGTGTGTGTCTGTGTGTTGATCAGCGTGATTTGCATCTTCGGGGTATGTTCGCCCTCATCACTCACAGCGCGGAGGTGCGCAACTTTGGGGGTATGTCCGCTGCTTCTTGAACTGCACGGTGCGCATCTTGAATCGTGTTGCGGTTTTATTTTGCATATTGAAAGTTTACTTTAAGTTTAGACTATGTCTCATGTGTACGCACTATCGCCACACATATTCTCATATCATACTATCCTCCACATATATTATATTGCACTATCCCCACGCATATTCTCATATTGCACTATCCCCACACATATTCTCAAATTGCACTATTTCCACATATATTCTCATATTGCACTATCCCCACACATATTCCCGTATTGCACTACCCCCACACATATTCTCATATTGCACTATCCCCACACATATTCTCATATCGCACTATCACCACACATATTCCACCACATATATTCTCATATCTCACTATCACCACATATATTCTCATATCGCACTATCACCACACATATTCTCATATCGCACTATCACCACATATATTCTCATATCGCACTATCACCACACATATTCTCATATCGCACTATCACCACACATATTCTCATATTGCACTATCACCACACATATTCTCACATTGCACTATCCCCACACATATTCTCATATCGCACTATCACCACACATATTCTCATTGCGCTCTATCACCACACATATTCTCATATTGCACTATCCCCACACATATTCTCATATCGCACTATCACCACACATATTCTCATAGCGCACTATCACCACACATATTCTCATATTGCACTATCACCACACATAATCTCGTGGCCAGCGTACGCGCAATTCCATCCTCTAAGACTTTCTCTTCCTCCAAGTCTATCCCGTTCTCTAAGTCTATCCCATCCTCGAAGGCTAACATATCCTCTATGTCTATCCTGTTCTCTAAGGTTATTCTATCCTCGAAGTCTATCCCGTCCTCGAAGACTAACCCTTTATCTCTTTTATTGACCGTCTCCTCCGGTCCCGGCCACAAACCCCCTCAGTTGGCCACCTGGTCGCGATCGACCCGAAAAGCCACCTTTAGCGACCCGATCTCCGTAACCCCTCTCTCCAACAATGGGGGCCGCTCTTCACCCGAGGGGAGCTAATCCTACAACGAGTGAGTGAGCTCTCTTAATCTTTTTATGCTCAAGCTTTCATCGCGATTCTCCGTGCGCATTTCACGCGGTGCGTTTTTTCGCCCACCCCCCCCCCCCCCCCCCCAGCTCTTCACCCGAGGGGAGCTAATCCTACAACGGGTGAGTGAGCTCTCTTAATCTTTTTATGCTCAAGCTTTCATCGCGATTCTCCGTGCGCATTTCACGCGGTGCGTTTTTTCGCCCACCCCCCCCCCCGCCCCACAAACTACTTGATTCGAGCAGCGCTTCTTTCACGCGCCCCGAGGAGCGCTGACTTTCCCCGGTTGAATACGTGGGTGGGGGGACGAGTGTGGACAAAAAAACGGAGAAAAGATCCCGTAGCGAGTGTTTAGGGAGTGAAATCAAAGAGATATAGACCTGAATGGAGGGACAGCAAGGTTCCGAGGTATCACGGCGAGACGGACCGGGCCCTCGTTCCCGTCTTGGGGGACGGATTCTATGGACCTTCGTGAATTTTTTTTTGTATGTTGTGTCTAGAAAAGTCTACACTGCCTCTACCTTAACAAAAAAAATAAAAAATAAAAAAATATTTTAAAAAATTGTGCAATCAACCTCTGGGCTCAATTTACTTGGTTTTGTATAATGTTTATATTTGTATAGCGTTTGTCGTGGTTATTTTGTATGACAGTCGGAGGCAGAGGGTGCGAGCCAACAAACAAATCAAGATCGTATATCGCCATCTTTAAAAAAAATTAATTTCGTTTTGAAAATTCAATTTACTCATTTACACAATGGGTCATTTATAATCATTTACACAATAGGTCATTTATACTCATTTACACAATAAGTAATGCGTAACCATTTACACAATTAGGTAATTTATACATTTATAGGCATCCATGTACTGGCATCTTTGCAACGGTTGGGGGGTATGATGTTGCTATTCTAACAGCTCCTAGCTGATGCCCGGGCAGCCTTGAAGCTTTCGACCGATGTCGAGTTCACAGTGGCATCGTTTCGCAAACACCTTCTGGGATGATTGTCAACCTTATTTTCCAGTTAATGCATAATGGCTGTGTTGCTTATGGTTGAAATGGCTAGAAAGACTTTGCCATTGTATGCTTGTAATTCGTTTTTGTAGTGTTGCATTTGTTTTAAATGTGGTAAATTATAGATTTATTTTTTGTTGACTTTGTACCGCGCTTCGAGCCTTTGGGGATGAAGCGTGTTTTTGAAATGAACTTTATTATTATTATTTTTATTATTATTATTATCGTTCAGGTGGTTCCATGCTATTATTGTGCGTGGAAATAAAGATTGTTTATATTGCACTGAGGCACTTTGAAGCATTTGCTATTGTTTCGGGTGTAATTGTTTATGGGATTGTCAGTGGTGAAGTCCGTGTTCAGTGAGCGTTTTGCTCTGATCAGTCTACCCGGCTTCTGTGGTGCGAGGTACGTGGCTGCTGGGATGGCCGGCACCAGTCCCATGATCACTTTATATAAGAATATCAGGCGGAGTAATATCAGTAGGTAATCTGTATCCATTTACATAATAGATAATGTATAATCATTTACACAATAGGTAATTTATGCTCATTTTTTGTGTTGATTAAAAAGTTCAATTTTGTACCTAGTTATCCCAAGCTATTTTATGTCGGACCGCACCAGTGCTCAATGACGCGAAAGTGTGGTGCGCAAACAAATGCGCGCCACGAAAAAACACCAAAGGGGTTGTCGTCATATCCCGGGCAACGCTATTTGTACGTCCAACCTCGTTTTTGGGTCGTTGATTAGGTCTCCGTTGTACGTCCAATCAGCTTGGCGTTAGTGAGAAAGTGCGCTCCATTGGGGGGGGGGGATTTACGATTTATGCAACAACCAAACTTCCCGAACACATATCATTATGGTCTTCGCCGTTGGTCGTGACGAATGCAAAGTAATGCTGCAATCAATAGAAAACGAAAGCGGAAGTACCTGATATATTTTTTTTTTGGTCAAGCCAACGTGCACATGTAAGATGATTTCCGGGTCACTGTCCACTTTTTCATTCATTCACACACAGTATACACCCTCAAAAAGTAGCCATCCCCACACAGTACCCTCATACACAGTATCTACACACACACACGGTACCCTCACCAAAGCACCCGAGACACACAGTACCCGACACACACAGTACCCACACACAGTACCCACACATAGTATCCACACACAGTACCCACACACAGTACCCACACACAGTACCCACACACTGTACCCACACACAGTGCCCACACACAGTACCATCACACAGTACACACACACAGTACCCACACACTAAAACATGGATCTCTAGCTTCCTCAGCCACCGATGCCAAGCAGTAGTGATGGACGGTACAAGCTCCTCCTTTCTCGGTGTTAAGTCAGGGGTTCCCCACGGATCAGTGCTAGGCCACTGTTTGTTCCTAGCATACATTAATGACCTACCCGAGAAACTGACATCCCAAGCAAGATTGTTCGCAGATGACACAGCGGTGTATAGGACGATCGCCAACAGATCTGACCAGGACCAGCTACAACAGGATCTCAGTATGTTAGCTGAGTGGGAGATGAGCTGGGACATGGAATTTCACTCTGCCAAGTGTCAGACACTATCAGTCTCTAGAAGTTGTACTCCTCTTCACTACAAATACGAACTGCATCCCTATATACTTCAGCCAGTTTCTTCCTTAAAGTACCTGGGTGTTACCATTCAAAGAGAGGTCCGATGGGACGAGCATATTAACAATGTATGTAACCAAGAAAACAAGACCCTAGGGTTCTTAAGGCGAAATCTAAAGATTGGCAACTCCTGTGTGAAAGAAATAGCATATAAAGCCTTTGTCCGTCCGGTTTTAGATTATTCATCTTCAGTCTGGGACCCATTTACCCAGAAGAGATTTGACAGGTTGGAGGCGGTCCAGCGACGAGCAGCACGCTTTGTCCTGAACCCCTACAGGAATACCTCTAGTGTTGGCAGCATGCTGGAAACGCTAGGCTGGTCACCATTGGAGGAACGACGACGACAATCCAGGCTCGCCATGATGTACAAAATAAATAATGGGCTGGTCCACTGTTACAGTATTAAACAGAAACTCGTCCCTCTCCCCCATAGACAGCGACGAGGCCATGACAGGCAATTCCGGCTTATACCAGCAAGAAGCCAGTATAAGAGCTGATCATTCCCGCCCAAGACAATCAGGGACTGGAACAATCTTTCAAAAGGAACAGTTGAGGCAACAACACTAGACACATTTATGTCTATTGCCTCAAGCCTTCAAACTCACAGTGCATGATTCCTCACAAAGTGGCACTTGTAACAGTGAAATATCCTCATCAACACTCATCAGGCACAGAAACATTGCTTATCCCCTCTACGTGCATAGGAGCCAAAACGATCAATAAATTGATCGTGGGCCCTTAATATATATAGAAGAAGAAGAAGAAGTACACACACATACATTACCCAAACACAGACATTACCCACACACACAGTGCCACACACGCACAACACCTACCCACGCACAGTACCCACACACACAGACTTATCACAGTGCGATCACCATGTCTTCATGTTACCACCCCATGCTATTGCCTGCTCAATTCTACCAGTCTGATTGATATGTCCATCCATCACAGTACTGTTGTACTGGACGTCGCTTGACCAATCCATGAGACATCTCGCTTTAGCGATGAACATGTTGTTTAAAAAAAAAAAAGTGTACCTGCAGACCCGTGCCGCTTTACGATAAATGGCGCCCCCAACAACCACCTTGTTACTAAGATAAATGACGCCCCAACCGCCACCCCCTCACCACGCCCCTGATGACACCACGCCCCAACAGATAACATGGTGTCCCCGGCCCCAGAAGTCCTCCCTTGTTTACCCAGAAGCCATCAACAGGCCACAGTGTCAACATCACCAGGGACATGACGTACGGCGAGGGCACAATGGGATCTGACAGTCAGACCTCTTTGAAAGCTCGGATGGTGTATGTCTCGAGAAAGGACTGTCTCCGAGATTGTGTGAGACACATCTGTGTGTGACGTCATACGTGTGTAAGGATACCTATTAAATCTTCAGGGATATATAGTCTGTACACAATGTGTACGGAGAATGGTATAGGTGTACAGTAAGATGATATCTTTCCATTGTATCCGTGAATTAAGTTTGATCGATAGATGAATGTGATTTTAAAAAAAAAAACGCCCATAGCATATAGGCTTATGGCACTAACTGTACATACGATAACATCTGATCATATGATGTCGTGTGTACACATACGTTACCGAGTGTACATCTGGCATCACTATTCATATGGCACAATTGCAGAGAGCAATTCGTGTACTTTGGGCACTACCTGTGTATACGGCACTACATGTACATGCAGCATTACGTGTACATTTGGCACCACGTGTACATGCGGCACTGCGTGTACATGGGGCTCAACGTGCGCAGAGGTCTCTAGGTGTTCATTTGGCACTAAGAGTACATAGGTGATTACGTCTTTAAATGGCACTATATGTACATAATAATAAAGTTTACTTGAAAAACTCGCTTCATCCCCAAGAGCTCGAAGCGCGGTACAAAGTCAACCACATTAAAAAGAGAAATAAAAACAATCTAAAATTTACCACATTTAAAAACAGACGCAGCAATATAAAGCTACATACGAGCATACTACATGTACATATGGCACTACATGTTCATATGGCACTACATGTACACATGACACTACATGCACATATGGCGCTACATCTATATATGGCACTACATGTATATATGGCACTACATGTACATATGGCACTACATGTATATATGGCACTACATGTATATATGGCACTACATGTACATATGGGACTACATCCATATATGGAACTACATGTATGTATGACACTACATGTATATATATGGCACTACATGTTCATATGACACTACATGTAGATATGGCACTACATGTACATATGGCACTACATGTACATATGGCACTACATGTACATATGGCACTACATGTACATATGGCACTACATGTACATATGGCACTACATGTACATATGGCACTACATGTATATATGGCACTACATCTATATATGGCACTACATGTACGTATGGCACTACATGTATATATGACACTACATGTACACATGACAATACAATAGTTACGGGGAGTTTATTTCAGGTATCAGAATGACACCGCTAACCCTTCTAAACAACATAACGGAACGTCTTGAGAACCACTGACATAACATAAGAACCCCTTACAGCTCTCTAAGCCTGGCATTCGCCAGTCAGACTGTTGTCACGTCTGTGGCGGGGCCACAGAAATGCAGGGGCGTTTCTGTCCAGGGCCGGTGGCTGTGACTAACATAATATATATATCAACCGCTTGGCGACGTCCCGATTAGAGAACCATAGCACTTTACTGAACATCATCGCAAGTACGCGTCTTGCGCACCAGCTTACGCACCGTAATACGCACTATCTTACGCACCATCTTACGCACCACCAGATGATCTCGTATCATTATATTGAGGCTTCCGTATTCTTATTAAATAAGGAATTTCTGGTTCGTTATGGTAATGTGTTTGAGGGCGTCACTAGATGATATTTTAAAAAAAACATTCCACGAGGTAACCAGTCAGCTAGCCAGTTAGCTAGCCAGTTAGGTAGCCAGTTAGGTAGCCAGTTAGGTAGCCAGTTAGGTAGCCAGTTAGGTAGCCAGTTAGGTAGCCAGTTAGGTAGCCAGTTAGGTAGCCAGTTAGGTAGCCAGTTAGGTAGCCAGTTAGGTAGCCAGTTAGGTAGCCAGTTAGGTAGCCAGTTAGGTAGCCAGTTAGGTAGCCAGTTAGGTAGCCAGTTAGGTAGCCAGTTAGGTAGCCAGTTAGGTAGCCAGTTAGGTAGCCAGTTAGGTAGCCAGTTAGGTAGCCAGTGAGCTAGCCAGTGAGCTAGCCAGTCAGCTAGCCAGTCAGCTAGCCAGTTAGGTAGCCAGTTAGGTAGCCAGTTAGGTAGCCAGTTAGGTTGCCAGTTAGGTAGCATTCCAATCTCTAAAATGATGCAAATTTTCCTTTGGTCACCATTTCTCGGCACCTTTCAATCACCCCAATGCAACTCCCCAAGGAACCATATTTCTCTCCCCTTCCCAAAATTGACACCCTACCGGTACTCCCCCACCCCTCCCATCTGTAAATAACCACGACTTTGTCATCCCTGTCATATCATATTCCACGCGATGAACACTCTGATATCCATGTCATACCAGATAATCCATCCAATGAACGACCTGATATCCATATCATACCATATACTCCATCCAATGAACGACCTGATATCCATATCATACCATATACCCCATCCAATGAACGACCTGATATCCATATCATACCATATACTCCATCCAATGAACGACCTGATATCCATGTCTAACCAGATACTCCACGCAATGAACACCTTGATATCCATGTCATACCAGATACTCCACCCAATGAACACCCTGATATCCATGTCATACCAGAAACTCCACCCAATGAACACCTTGATATCCATGTCATACCAGATACGCCACCCAATGAACACCTTGATATTCATGTCATACCAGATACTCCACCCAATGAACACCTTGATATTCATGTCATACCAGATACTCCACCCAATGAACACCTTGATATCCACGTCTAACCAGATACTCCACGCAATGAACACCTTGATATCCATGTCATACCAGAAACTCCACCCAATGAACACCTTGATATCCATGTCATACCAGAAACTCCACCCAATGAACACCTTGATATCCATGTCTTACCAGAAACTCCACCCAATGAACACCTTGATATCCATGTCTTACCAGAAACTCCACCCAATGAACACCCTGATATCCATGTCTTACCAGAAACTCCACCCAATGAACACCCTGATATCCATGTCATACCAGAAACTCCACCCAATGAACACCTTGATATCCATGTCATACCAGATACTCCACCCAATGAACACCTTGATATTCATGTCATACCAGATACTCCACCCAATGAACACCTTGATATCCATGTCTAACCAGATACTCCACGCAATGAACACCTTGATATCCATGTCATACCAGAAACTCCACCCAATGAACACCTTGATATCCATGTCATACCAGATACTCCACCCAATGAACACCTTGATATTCATGTCATACCAGATACTCCAACCCAATGAACAGCTTGGCGTCACAACACAAGCAAACAATCCAACAGTTGATGAAACTCATGCTTGTATCTACAATACCGTTACCAACGGCTGGGCCGATATTCTAGAGTCGCTTTTATTACGCTCGTATCTTAGTCGTATCAAGTTATCCGCGGTTAGGAGACAAACAAGTCAGACGTAGAATGTCGTGTAAATGTCGCCGTGAGTTCATTTCATGGGGACTTTTAAAAAACGTTCATTGTGACGTCAAATGTCAGGGGTGTCACACTCATTGCTCGGCGGGCCAAAATTCGAATCACTCGTAAGGTTGCGGGCCGAACAGGATAAACATTCAATAAGCAGAACATTAATCTGCAAGTGTTCATCAGTGAGACGACCCCTGTGTGATGTTTTGTTAATCTTCATCACACAAAAAAACCAACAAAAAGACAGCTGCTCACACAAATGTGCTACCCAACATGCACAAGGTTCGAGTCGCATTTAGGCGGAGCCGGGGCATCTCCTAAGGAATGAAACGAGTGAACTGTGCAAGCCCAACTGTGTCGTACTGCCTTTAGTGTCCCATTACACTGCAGCTCTGTTAGCTCTATCTGCAAATTTACAGGTGCAGTTTCCACGTCTATGATAAATGGGTTACGAAACAGCTCGACACTAACCCTAACCTCTCTGTGCTTCAAAGTCACTAAAGCGCCGTGCGAACTCGGCGCGAAGTTAGCCAAGTTTTTCAGCAAAGTGTGCATTGGGAAAAACCACAGCGTTGACTAGGATATAATTGTACGCCGGTCAATACCTCGGTGGCCTGATATAATTGTACGGAGGGCTGGATGTGGCCCGCGGGCCTTGAGTTTGACCAACATGTCATAGTACATGCAATCAATGTTCAGCCTCCTCTTGCATGGTTTCTTCCCCCCCCCCCCCCCCCCCCGAAACCGGGTGCTAAAATCCAAACGCAATCATATATGCCGACAGAGTGACTTAAAGTACATTGTGAGAAGATTATCCCCCTTGCCAAATTTTGAAGGGAAAAAAAAAAGATTCTTTCGTCTCCAGAGAAATTTGTATTTCCTCGTGGAGTCTCGTGGAGTCTCGTGGAGTCTCGTGTCTATTTTGACATTTTATTGGGGGAGGAAAAAACAAAACAAAACAAATGTCTCGCCCAGGTTACAATTGACAGTCGCCCGTACAAACGACATTTTCCGCCCTCGAAGTGATACAAACCTCCATAAGACGGTCAATTTAAGATAAGTCATTCCCCCCCCCCCCTCCCTTCCTTTTTTTTACCCGGTGATAAGTCGGAAGCTACCCTCGGCCAAGGCTCGGTGTCGCCAGCCGAAGACATGTTCGGATTATCTCATGGATTATGTCCGGATTACTTCCGGATTAGAATAACCGGGTCTCCCCAATGAAATACGGGGTTCAAGTTCGAGGTGGGTTTTTCCCTCCAAAAAACAAACAAGTAAGTTGGTCAGCGTCGATGACGTCATGTTTGGAGTCCACATGGCAGAGCCGTGTTTGGTTTAGTTGGAAACACAAGGTCAAGTCCTTCCCTTTCGAGAAGTCTGTCCGTCATGAAGTCTATAGTTAAAGTATCGACGGAGACACTGGTCATCTTGGCAAGATTATGGACGCAAGCTGTTGCCATTTCGGCCACATCTGCTGACACAGTCCTTAAAGCAGTTGTCGTCTCAGCTACCTGCATGGACGCATCGTGTCGCTCAAGGTATTGGACCCAGTCCGAGACACGAGTGGATGTCCTGATTTGGTCAAGAAGTGCTCGCAGTCGCACGGCCTCTTAACCGATGGATGCGCAGATTAACACTAGTGATCTGTGTTTGACTGCCGTCTTCACAGCTTTAGCTCAGTTAGATCAACAAGCATAGACTAAACAACTTTTTTTATACCCACCCCCCCCCTTTTTTTTTTGGGGTCTTCTCCCCCATCTATGTTTGCTCCCCCACCCCCTTTCAGAAAATACATAACTCTTTAGCGACGTATTTCTCGTTTAAGCCAGTGTTAAATAAACAGAGGCCACGCCACTCCCACCCCACCCCCACCACCACCCCCACCACCACCCAATAATAAGACCCACAGAGTCTAGTTAACAACACAACCATTACGACGGGTGCCAACGAGATGGCTTTATACAGGAGGCAACGTCTATAGTGGCGACAGGGGCGGAAACCATGGTGGGAAATGTATAGTTTAGTTGCTGAACGGATGTGAGACAACACTCCTGCGGTCAAAGGCGCAAACTACTTGATGACGTTGTTTTTTTGTCCGGATAAATCTATTTTATTACGTCATGCCGTCACCCACCCACGCACACACCCCCCCACACACCCACACACATATACACACAAACACACACACACTACCCCCCACACAGTATTAAAACACCCAATCACAGACCCACACCATGAAGCTGGACTCAAACCCTAACACCCACTCCAGTAAACGCATTTAAAATTATCTTTACGCCCCTGCACACCATTACTTTTATGTGGTCCTTAGGTTGTTCGCAATGACAAATCGCAGAAGATATCGGCTTGTTCTGTCATTAACGGCTAGGATGTCCGAGACATGACTTTTTCATTCATTAACGGGTAGGATGTCCGAGACATGGCTTTTTCATTCATTAACGGGTAGGATTTCTGCGATATGGCTTTTTCATTCATTAACGGGTAGGATTTCTGAGACATGGCTTTTTCATTCATTAACGGGTAGGATGTCCGAGACATGGCTTTTTCATTCATTAATGGGTAGGATTTCTGCGATATGGCTTTTTCATTCATTAACGGGTAGGATGTCTGAGACATGGCTTTTTCATTCATTAACGGGTAGGATTCCGAGACATGGCTTTTTCATTCATTAACGGGTAGGATTTCTGCGATATGGCTTTTTCATTCATTAACGGGTAGGATGTCGGAGACATGGCTTTTTTCAATCATTAACGGGTAGGATGTCTGAGATATGGCTTGATCTTGCATTAGCCTATTGGATGTCTGTGACATGGCTTGATATTTCATTAGCCTATTGGATGTCTGTGACAAGGCTTGATCTTTCATTATCCTATTGGATATCTGTGACATGGCTTGATCTTTCATTAGCCTATTGGATGTCTGTGACATGGCTTGATCTTTCATTAGCCTATTGGATGTCTGTGACATGGCTTGATCTTTCATTAGCCTATTGGATGTCTGTGACATGGCTTGATCTTTCATTAGCCTATTGGATGTTTGTGACATGGCTTGATCTTTCATTAGCCTATTGGATGTCTGTGGCATGGCTTTGTTCTAGCAGACGGCTGTGGAGTAAGTCAAGCAGAAACCAATGGAATAAGTCTAGCAGACGGCAATTGAGTAAGTCTAGCAGACAGCATTGGAGTAAGTCTAGGTTGTGGATTAAAATAAATGCAGAAAGACTTTGCCAGACAAAAGTCTTGTGTTATCGCTCTGAAGTGGTGGAGGGTAGACTTTGTCAGACAAAAGTCTTGTGTTATCGCTCTGAAGTGGTGGAGGGTAGACTTTGTCAACCATTTCGTGCGATCAATCAGCCGTCACGTGACGAAACAAGGGGAAGAGAATTATCGAACAAGGGGAGAGAATTATCGTATCATTGTTGTGTGACAAGGGAATTAAGTTACAAGGGGAAAGGGGGAGAGATATCAGTTTTATGGGCGAAATTAGGGTAGGGGGGGGGGGTGAAAATTTAAATAGTATGAACTATGNGAGAGAATTATCGTATCATTGTTGTGTGACAAGGGAATTAAGTTACAAGGGGAAAGGGGGAGAGATATCAGTTTTATGGGCGAAATTAGGGTAGGGGGGGGGGGGTAATATTTAAAACGTATCAACTATGGTGACGTCTCTATGTGACGTGGAAGTGAGTTCCGTTGGACATAGGTCAATGGTCCTCATTTAGCCAGCACCACCACTCTTACACACTCAAGCGAGTCAACCCTCACGTACCCACGCACCGTCCTCCCAAATGCACCATTAGATAATACCATCCCAAGGCCATCCTGTGAAAATCCCGCCAACATTCACACTGACCAGCACTGACCACCCCGTCCATACCCATTCTCCCCCCTCCACATATTATACACTCTAACGCCCAGATACTCACCTGTTCACACACTCATGACCCCTTTTTTACCTAATCTCAACCCCCTCAAACACACACACTCACACACACACACCCACACAACAGTATTTATTCCAACGTATACATTTCTTAAACATTATTTGTTTTAAAATATGTAGCCTCGGGCCAATCCAGAGATCTAAACATGTCTGAAATGAAAGACTTAAGTTTAACATATTCATTCACATACGCCCGTTTGCAATTAACCAACTATGTCAAGGGTCTGGATTTCAGCCACTAGGAGGAATCGTCTTTTTTAAATAATTTTTTGTACCCGTGTTTTTTTTTAAAATAAATATTTTCCTTTATTTTTGTAAAAGTCTAAGTCTGACGTGACGTTGGCAGCCATTTGTCACGCGTGCGAGAAAGCGCGAGATTTGTAGCAGCTCTGCTGGGTGTTCATGCCGCCATTTATCTTGTAGCGACCAGGCACTTGGGATGACTGCGCTGCCGAGCAGCGGGTGCTGAGGGCCGGTATGCGAACACGGGGGCAGGCTGGAGGGGGAAGGCCGGACCGTGCCGAATCTCTACGGCAACGTCCACGCCCCTGACAGCCCTTCAAGTTAGCCTTCTTGTCATTTAGAGGCGCCCCTCCCCCCCCCACCACCACCACCAGCCCGGGTGCACGTGTTACTCTGTAACAACCCAGTTTTAAAACATAAACCATATTTATCTCTCTATCTCTATCTCTCTCTCTCTCTCTCTCTCTCTCTCTACGATATTGGGATCAGAGACACAATGACACTGAGACACAGTGACAAAGTGACACAGATACATCTAGAGACATTGACAGAGGCACAGTTACTTATAATGACATAGTCTGACACTGATACATCTAGAGACAGTGACAGAGGCACAGTTACTTATAGAGACATAGTCTGACACTGATACATCTAGAGACAGTGACAGAGGCACAGTTACTTATAGACATAGTGTGACACAGGTACATCTAGAGACAGTGACAGAGGCACAGTTACTTATAGAGACACAGTGATAGTAAGACCGTGACACAGCCCATGACATCACATTCCGACTTATTTAAAGCCACTCCACCCACCAGCCCTATAAGCCCACACAAGTTAGCGTTTCCTGTTTTTCAAGCGGGAGATGAACGAAACATGATGACATTGATTTCACGAAATGAAATTCCCGATAACTGCGCTTAAATGAGATTCTTTATTTTTTAAAAAATATATTAAGAATCGCCATTGCGTTTGGTGCGTAATGTTTTCTTTGGTTTTTCTGAAATAGTTGGTGAAATAAATCTGCCGTGTAAAATTCGGGTGGGACATCAGAATATTGATCTAAACTAATTTAGAATTGCATATAAAGCATTTATACGAAGTACTTTGTGTTTAGAGGTTGTGCAATTTGTCTTTGAACAAAAGAGATAAGTTCGTATCCGTCTAAGCGGTTTATGAGACCCATTGGATTTTGTCAGTGCACGTGCAGTAGGTCTCGACAGTCAGGTTAAGACTCCCCGAGACTCCGACGTGCAATTTTAACGTTACGACAGAAATTTCCGTGTATTATAACTTTAATCACACGCTCGAGACGAAATTTTAGATTTTTTTTTTTTTTTTAAAACGTGAAAACGCTTAGGTTTTTGTGTTTGGTTGAAAATTAAAAAAAAAAATTAAATTGACGTCATCAAGCACGAAACTCAGTTGACGTCATCATGATCCAGTCACAGATGAGGAAACCTAAAATGTATATCTGCAGCTGAGTTCTAATTATGAATGTCCATTTCCACAACATTCCTTCTACCCTCCCCCCCCCCATCTCACCCCCCCCCACTGTTCACCGTATGGTAAAAGTCATGTTAATCTCACACTGTCTTAAATCTCTTAATACTAGCTCCAATTCCCCAACCTCACCCCCCCTCCCCTCCTACCAGCTCCCCTCCCCCCCCCCCCCCCCCCCCC
>CAXITT010000071.1:117147-128616 GCA_964033795.1 Lymnaea stagnalis
GCCTGTATCTAACTAGCCTGTATATATCTGGGTCGCCTATATCTGACTTGGTCGCCTATATCTGACTTAGACGCCTATATCTGACTTGGACGCCTGTATCTGACTTGGACGCCTATATCTGACTTGGACGCCTATATCTGACTTGGACGCCTGTATCTAACTAGCCTATAACTGATTTGGACGCCTGTATCTAACTAGCCTATATCTTACTTGGACGCCTTTATCTGACTTGGACGCCTGTATCTGACTTGGACGCCTGTATCTGACTTGGACGCCTATATCTGACTTGGACGCCTATATCTGACTTGGACGCCTATATCTGACTTGGACGCCTGTATCTTACTTGGAAGCCTATATCTGACTTGGACGCCTATATCTAACTAGCTTTTAACTGACTTGGACGCCTACATCTAAGTAGCCTTAAACTGACTTGGACGCCTATATCTGACTAGCCTATAACTGATTTGGACGCCTATATCTAACTTGCCTATATCTGACTTGGACGGCTATATCTAACTAGCCTATAACTGATTTGGACGCCTATATCTAACTTGCCTATATCTGACTAGGACGCCTATATCTAAGTAGCCTATATCTGACTTGGACGCCTATATCTAACTAGCCTGTAACTGACTTGGACGCCTATATCTAACTAGCCTATATCTGACTTGGACGCCTATATCTTACTAGCCTATATCTGACTTGGACGCCTATATCTTACTAGCCTATATCTGACTTGGACGCCTATATCTAACTAGCCTATAACTGATTTGTACGCCTATATCTAACTTGTCAATATCGGACTTGGACGCCTATATCTAACAAGCCTATAACTGACTTGGACGCCTATATCTAACTAGCATATAACTAACTTGGACGCCTATATCTGACTTGGGCGCCTATATCTAACTAGCCTATAACTGATTTGGACGCCTATATCTAACTAGCCTATAACTGACTTGGACGCCTATATCTAACTAGCCTATAACTGATTTGGACGCCTATATCTAACTAGCCTATATCTGACTTGGAAGCCTATATCTAACTAGCCTATATCTGATTTGGACGCCTAAATCTAACTAGCCTATATCTGACTTGGACGCCTATATCTAACTAGCCTATAACAGACTTGGACGCGTATATCTTACTAGCCATAACTGACTTGGACGCCTCTATCTAACTTGCCTATATCTGACTTGGACGCCTATATCTAACTAGCCTATAACAGACTTGGACGCGTATATCTTACTAGCCATAACTGACTTGGACGCCTCTATCTAACTTGCCTATATGTGAGTTGGACGCCTATATTTAAATAGCCTATATCTGACTTGGACGCCTATATCTAACTAGCCTATAACTGACTTGGACGCCTATATCTAACTAACCTATATCTAACTTGGACGCCTATATCTGACTTGGACGCCTATATCTAACTAGCCTATATCTGATTTGGACGCCTATATCTAACTAACCTATTTCTAACTTGGACGCCTATATCTGACTTGCCTATATCTGACTAGGACGCCTATATCTAAGTAGCCTATATCTGACTTGGACGCCTATATCTAACTAGCCTGTAACTGACTTGGACGCCTATATCTAACTAGCCTATATCTGACTTGGACGCCTATATCTTACTAGCCTATATCTGACTTGGACGCCTATATCTTACTAGCCTATATCTGACTTGGACGCCTATATCTAACTAGCCTATAACTGATTTGTACGCCTATATCTAACTTGTCAATATCGGACTTGGACGCCTATATCTAACAAGCCTATAACTGACTTGGACGCCTATATCTAACTAGCATATAACTAACTTGGACGCCTATATCTGACTTGGGCGCCTATATCTAACTAGCCTATAACTGATTTGGACGCCTATATCTAACTAGCCTATAACTGACTTGGACGCCTATATCTAACTAGCCTATAACTGATTTGGACGCCTATATCTAACTAGCCTATATCTGACTTGGAAGCCTATATCTAACTAGCCTATATCTGATTTGGACGCCTAAATCTAACTAGCCTATATCTGACTTGGACGCCTATATCTAACTAGCCTATAACAGACTTGGACGCGTATATCTTACTAGCCATAACTGACTTGGACGCCTCTATCTAACTTGCCTATATCTGACTTGGACGCCTATATCTAACTAGCCTATAACAGACTTGGACGCGTATATCTTACTAGCCATAACTGACTTGGACGCCTCTATCTAACTTGCCTATATGTGAGTTGGACGCCTATATTTAAATAGCCTATATCTGACTTGGACGCCTATATCTAACTAGCCTATAACTGACTTGGACGCCTATATCTAACTAACCTATATCTAACTTGGACGCCTATATCTGACTTGGACGCCTATATCTAACTAGCCTATATCTGATTTGGACGCCTATATCTAACTAACCTATTTCTAACTTGGACGCCTATATCTGACTTGGACGCCTGTATCTAACTAGCCGCACCTAGTATTAACATTAAAAAAAATATTTTAACTTGATGTGTTCGACCGTGGCAGGTCATTCTGACATGTTGGCCTTCGCTTAATCTGCTCTACCGGGCCTGGCGAGTTCATCAACCAAAGTGTTGCCTACACGCGTACGCACCAAGCATGCATGCGCACCTCCTGTGTTTCACCCCGCAGAGTCAACACGACGCGCACACAAAGGTGCTCTTCCACTCGGCTCATCTCCATTAAAACCCTACCATTCAAGTCTTTGCACAATGAGAATTTAAAAAAGTCCCTACAATGTACCTCCTGGTATTAATACATGGTGTCAACTCACGAGTGCCCAAGTCACGTGACCAACACACTGGCGCTATTTTGCTCCAGCGACCAAATAAAAAAAAAAAGAGTCTTATTCTGTCAGGGATAAATATAATCATGTTCATAAGCCAACAACTTCATTCTAATAAAACCCACTTTTTTTTGTTGTTTTTTGCGAGTTGCCTTTGTCTTAACCCACCACACACGCCCCACCACACACGCCCCACCACACACGCCCCACCACACACGCCTCTTCAATGGTGTTAGCAATGATAATTTCATTTCTCTGCCCGTACAAAAGACTCCTTGAACCGACGTGTCATAACTACCTGGTCAGGTATTCATGCGCATGCCACGGTGGGATTCGAAACGTTGGCGTATCCAGGGACCTGTTCATGGGGGTCTTTTGCGGGGGGGGGGGGGGGGGGGGTTAATGACGACGGAAGGGAGGGGGTGGGGGGAAGGAGGGGGGGGGGGGGGGGGGGGGGGGGGGGGGGGGTTAAGGACGACGGAAGTGAAGGGGTTGGGGGAAGGACGTGCTACTCGAAGACATGGTCTCCCCAATATTAAAGAAGTGAGACATATAACAGTGAGACACATGAAGGTGAGACACATGAAGGTGAGACACATGAAGGTGAGACACGACAAAGCGATACACATGCAAGTGAGACACATGAAAGAGTATATCGGGACAAAAATAAACTAGTATGTGTGACTTTGGTTTTCCCGTAAATAAAATGTCCTTTAGCCAGATTCTCCATTCCCTTCCACACATACGGTGCAGCAGATTCTCCATTCCCTTCCACACATACGGTGCAGCAGATTCTCCATTCCTTACCACACATACGGTGCAGCAGATCCTCCATTCCCTCCCACACATACGGTGCAGCAGATTCTCCATTCCTTACCACACAGACGTTGCAGCTTTTGTGACCAACCAAACTGTTCATCTCACATTATCTCTGGCTGCCCTCTTGGATATATCGTTTTAGCTAAGATTTTATTTTATATTTTTGTTACTCCTTCTTTGTACTGTTCGATGAAGAAGGCCTCTTGTCGACACGTTCGTTGTTTTGTTTGGTCCTCTCTAACCGGCCCCCACCCCCGGGCCACACACACACACACACAAACACACACACACCTTTTCTATGTTTTCTCGTCCCCTGTTTTTACACAGTTCCTTTTGTTTATTTCACGGCAGTGTCACGTCATAGATACCCGTTTTTTCTGGATCCGAAATCTGGATTGTGACAAGTTGTATTTGATTATATCCGTGTCACAATAACGTGAGTGCTGCCGCAGTGATTAATATTCAATTATATCGCGGGCTGACAGGTAGCCCGACACGAGCGGGATCGCCGCCCCTCCGTTCAGAAACGGCCACCCCCTAATACTCCCCTGAGGGAATTTCCTCAATGGGGTCGGGGCATGTCATTGGCACGTGCGCTGCGGACCTGTTTGTTTAATAGGTTGGGAACCCGCGTTCTCGTGTAAATACCCATCGCGTCATCTTCTGTAAGTGGACACATGTCCCGTGCACTGCATGCAATCAACGCCGATTGCTGCATGGAACAGAGACGTGTGTTTTGGCCCAGGAACAAACGAGGGTCAGAGAGTCGAATCTGGTGTTTCAATACCTGGGGCACGAGTGCTGAAAATATTTCCTAGATTGGTATAATAAATATTACTGACGTCATTTTTCAGAGCACTAATTTCATTTAAAGATCCGGAAGAGGTGTCGTAATTGTTATTCTCCTCCCCCCACCCACCAACCCACCCACCCACCAATCAATTGGTTCCATTGTAAGGTAGCTGGATATCTAGCTTTATGTGGTGGAGGGCCCGCCTTATGCGATAGAGGGTTAGCCTTATGGGGTGGAGAGCTAGCCTTATGCGGTGGAGCGCTAGCAGCTAGGTTTATCTGGTGCAGGTCTAGCTAGGTTTATGTGGTGCTGGTCTAGCTAGCCTTATGTGGTGGAGGGCTAGCTAGGTTTATGTGGGGCAGGTCTAGCTAGCCTTATGTGGTGGAGGGCTAGCTAGGTTTATGTGAGGCAGGTCTAGCTAGCCTTACGTGGTGGAGGGCTAGCTAGGTTTATGTGGTGGAGGGCTTGCTAGGTTTATGTGGTGCAGGTCTAGCTAGCCTTATGTGGTGGAGGGCTTGCTAGGTTTATGTGGTGGAGGGCTAGCTAGCCTTATGTGGTGCAGGTCTAGCTAGCCTTATGTGGTGCAGGTCTAGCTAGCCTTATGTGGTGGAGGGCCAGCTAGCCTTATGTGGTGGAGGGCTTGCTAGGTTTATGTGGTGCAGGTCTAGCTAGCCTTATGTGGTGGAGGGCTAGCTAGGTTTATGTGGTGCAGGTCTAGCTAGCCTTATGTGGTGGAGGGCTTGCTATGTTTATGTGGTGCAGGGCTAGCTAGCCTTATGTGGTGGAGGGCTTGCTAGGTTTATGTGGTGCAGGTCTAGCTAGCCTTATGTTGTGGAGGGCTTGCTAGGTTTATGTGGTGCAGGTCTAGCTAGCCTTATGTTGTGGAGGGCTTGCTAGGTTTATGTGGTGCAGGGCTAGCTAGCCTTATGTGTTGGAGGGCTTGCTAGGTTTATGTGGTGCAGGTCTAGCTAGCCTTATGTGGTGGAGGGCTTGCTAGATTTATGTGGTGCAGGTCTAGCTAGCCTTATGTGGTGGAGGGCTTGCTAGGTTTATGTGGTGCATGGCTAGCTAGCCTTATGTGGTGGAGGGCTTGCTAGGTTTATGTGGTGCAGGGCTAGCTAGCCTTATGTGGTGGAGGGCTTGCTAGGTTTATGTGGTGCAGGTCTAGCAAGCCTTATGTGCTGGAGGGCTAGCTAGCCTTATGTGGTGGAGGGCTAGCTAGGTTTATGTGGTGCAGGGCTAGCTAGCCTTATGTGGTGGAGGGCTAGCTAGGTTTATGTGGTGCAGGTCTAGCTAGCCTTATGTGACGGATGATGAAGTAAATGTGATCAAATTGTCTTTATTTTGGCTTTTATGTGGTCTATGTGGTTAGTGTATCGGTTAAACAACTTATCTTAACGTTAAGTTTTAACCATTTGAATTTGTAAGTAAGTGCGGCTGTTGTAGACCTGATTGTCGTACAGGCATCCTACACATCTCTTACACACACCCCAATACCAACAGCTTTCATACATCCTACACATCTCTTACACACATCCCAATCCCAGCAGCTTTCATACATCCTACACATCTCTTACACACATCCCAATCCCAATAGCCTTTATACATCCTACACATCTCTTACACACAGCCCAATCCCACCAGCTTTCATACATCCTACACATCTCTTACACACAGCCCAATCCCAACAGCTTTCATACATCCTACACATCTCTTACCCACAGCCCAATCCCAACAGCTTTCATACATCACACACATCTCTTACACACATCCCAATCCCAATAGCCTTTATACATCCTACACATCCATTACGCACAGCCCAATCCCAACAGCTTTCATACACCCTACACATCTCTTACACACATCCCAATTCAAACAGCTTTCATACATCCTACAAATCTCTTACCCACAGCCCAATCCCAGCAGCTTTCATACATCCTAAACATCTCTTACGCACAACCTATCAGCCAACCCAGCACCATTGCAGCACCTTCCCAAATAATGACGTAAAGTTATTAGTACCGCTTTCTCCCTCGCCAATCTCAAACCCAAATCGCCAATCTGAGGCCACGTGCACGGCAATACTCTCCGACGCAACGTCCAATAAAACACAGTTATTGCCTTCACTTATTGCTTAGAGTTCCTTTCTTTCTTCACACGCCTCCAAGTACTATCTCTATTTGAAATTGCTGTCAAGCAATGGCTGAAATGTCCTGGAACATTTACCACGGAGTAGGAGATAAATCGGCACCTGGAGGGGGATACAAGGGGGGGGGCGGGGCGGAGAGTGGTGGAACTAGGGGGCGTGCGCGGGAGGGGAATCGGGCCGCACTGGCTGACATCCTCACAGGGGGGCTCCCACCTCAATAAATAAAATTAACCGATTTCTGTTTTTCTTTTCGAAATCTTCACAACCTGTAGGAACAATCATTTTAAAAGTTAAGTTATTGAAACTGTGAAGCTAAACCAAATCAAAGACGAATCTATTTCTATGACTCTGTTTACTATGTCAATTATGGAATACGCATGTTTCTCTGACTGTGAATCTATAGCATTTGGCCACGAGGCATGAGCCCATTTTGTAAACGTTTGCTTACAGTGCACGACTCTCTCAACATCTTTCCTGTTATTATGACAATACCAGATGGAAGCCAGCTTCAAATCATGTCCCCACAATGTCTTATTTTGTTCGGAGACCTTGGAGTTCTTACGGAAATTTACGGACATGTCAGTTTAGATCATATTTTGTCCACACTGTTTGTACATTGTCGGACGGTAGGCAGCCCTGGTGACAACAAGACGGCAAGAGTCGGTATCATGACACATGTAAGCTAAAGAGCACTGAGTTCATTGGCGCCCCACGTATAAACTGTGGTTGTAGTGATGTGTCCCTGTCTTATGTCCGACCATTACCTGTCGTGAACACATCCCATAGTGATGTGTCCCCGTCTTATGTCCGAATCATCACCTGTCGTGAAGACATCCCATAGTGATGTGTCCCTGCGAAGACATCCCATAGTGATGTGTCCCTGCGAAGACATCCCATAGTGATGTGTCGCTGCGAAGACATCCCATAGTGATGTGTCCCTGCGAAGACATCCCATAGTGATGCGTCGCTGTCTTATGTCCAATCATCAATTGTCGTGAAGACATCTCGCAGTGATGTGTCCCCGTCTTATGTCCGAAACATCACCTGTCTTGAAGACATCCCGTAATGTGATGGTTTTAGATCTGCCCGGGGGCTATGACAGGTGAGCGCGTGTCACTGCAGTCCATTTGGCTAATTGTTTCAATAGTCTCCATGACTGAAATTGCTTTCTTTGTACGGCATGCCATTGAACACAATAGTTGGACTGGGAATTAGAGCCATCAATATTTCTATTGCAGGGCCAACTTAACAGCAATGTACGCCCACGGCAAATTTAGACACTGATACTCCATATCTCTCTGTAATCCATTCAAATAATACTAGGAAAAGCATTGACCATATGATTTGGGGCCCAAGTTTGCCCATACGTCATGGCCCTTTTACTTTTTTCAATTTCAATCTGGGGATTGGAGCGCTGAGATCGCATTTAATCTTTGATTTACTTTGCCCCCCCCCCCACACCCACACCCCGCCCCCCCCCCCCTGCCAATATATTAAATCTGAAAACGTGTTTAAAAAACAAAAACTTGAGGACCGTACACTGCACTCTAAAAGCAAATTAATTTAAAAATAGATCTTTAAATATTTTTTAACAATATGGGCAGCACGATGACCCCTGGAAGCGTGAGGGCCCCTATAAGCGTGAGAGCCCCAAAAAGCGTGTGGACCCCTAGAAGCGGGAGGGCCCCTGGAAGCGTGAGTGCCCCTGGAAGTGTGAGGGCCCCTGGAAGTGTGAGGGCCCCTGGAAGTGTGAGGGCCCATTGAAGCGTGAGGGCCCCTGGAAGCGTAGGGCACCTGGAAGGGTGAGTGCCTGGGCAACTGCCCAATTTGCCCCATGCCTTAAGGCGGCAGGGGGCCTATTGGGTAGGGCTTTCAACAAAAAAAGACAGGGGATAAAAAAAGGAGTAGCTTAACTTTGACAAACTGGTAGACTGACGTTATAGAGAAGAGCCGGTGACCCTTTGACAAACTGGTAGACTGACGTTATAGAGAAGAGCCGGTGACCCTTTGACAAACTGGTAGACTGACGTTATAAAGAAGAGCCGGTGACCCTTTGACAAACTGGTAGACTGACGTTATAGAGAAGAGCCGGTGACCCTTTGACAAACTGGTAGACTGACGTTATAGAGTAGAGCCGGTGACCCTTTGACAAACTGGTAGACTGACGTTATAGAGAAGAGCCGGTGACCCTTTGACAAACTGGTAGACTGACGTTATAGAGAAGAGCCGGTGACCCTTTGACAAACTGGTAGACTGACGTTATAGAGAAGAGCCGGTGACCCTCTCCGCTGTGAAAACTGGCGCGCTCATAGTTTTCTATGGCCATTCTATTAACAGATACTTCTCTCTGGAGACAGCTCTAAAAAGACTTCAGTAAGGAGAATATTCCAATACTAGATATAGCTGGCCAAACCTTGGCGACAGCAATGCGTGGACTTCACATCCACTAGATACAGCCCGACAAACTTTGGGAACAGCAATGCGTGAACTTTCCATCTACTAGATACAGCCCGCCAAACATTGGCAACAGCAATGCGTGAACTTCCCATCTTCTAAAGTTACTTGACAAAATATAAACTCAAGTCACGCACATTTAAGAATTCCACTTTTTTGCTCCACCCCCCCCCACCCCAATGATACGTCACCGCACCCTTTTTATTTCACGCGCATGAACTATATTGAATATTCTCATGTCCCAACCATTTTTAAACCTAATATTTTTTTTACACCATACTTAAATTGAGACGATTTCATTTTCTGAAATTTTCATTACGCACCAAACGCAGTTGCGTTATTTTAAAAATATATCATTTAGCGTAGTTATCGGGAATTATATTTTGCGCGCTATTGAACCATACGTTCTTTCATACATTTAGAATTATGTGTAATACACTCTCAATACCGATTTAGTTGATTAGGAAGCAGTCCATTACGAAGCAGTCCACGAGTCCACCAGAAGCGTAACAATATATATAAATGATAAGTCTAAGGACCCTCATCACAGTCCACGACTCATTTGTCGGCCCAGTTTTTTGGGTGCATATTTCGCCCGTGCTGCGCCTCAAATTACGTTCACGGCCAGTGCGCCCCGACACTGCAACAGGTGCGCACGCTTTCATTACCGTCCCCTCTAGGGAGCCCGTCACGTGACATGTGATAAACTGCAGAGATAGAGCACGTGCAGTAGGAGTGTCCCCCCCTCCCCCAAATCATTATTGGATCAGGTAAAAAACAAAAATAAAACAGAGGAAGATGTAATGATTGTACCCTGGGGCTGGGGGGGGGGGGGGGGGCGGCTAGATGACGATGAAATAAATGTAGTGATTTGTCGGAAGGCGGAAGTGGGGTAGTGAAGGGAGACAACAATCTTGTCACATATTTTTTTTTGCTTTGTTTGTTTCCACTTGATCATTATTTTGTTTAAATATTAAATTTATTTCTTGAACAGCCTTGATAGATATGAAATAACTCTCATATATTAATATCCAATGTCACATTACTCTTATATACTAATATCCCATGTCAGATTACTCTTATATACTAATATTTCATACCAGATTACTCTCATATTCAATATCCCATGTCAGATTACTCTCGTATACTAATATCCCATGTCAGATGACTCTCATATACTAATACCCCATTTTATATTACTCTTATATACTAAAATCCCATGTCAAATTACTTTTATGTACTAATATCCCATGTCCGATTACTCTCATTTACTAATGCCCCATGTCATGTTTTTCGCATATACTAACACCCCATGTACGATTAATCTCATATACCAATATCCCGTGTCTGAAAATTCTCAAATACCAATATCCTATGTCTGATAAATCTCATATACCAATATCCTATGTCTGATAATTCTCATATACCAATATCCTATGTCTGATAATTCTCAAATACCAATATCCTATGTCTGATAATTCTCATATACCAATATCCTATGTCTGTTAATTCTCATATACCAATATCCTATGTCTGATCATTCTCATAGACCAATATCAAATGTCTGATAATTCTCATATACCAATATCCTATGTCTGATAATTCTCATATACCAATATCCTATGTCTGATAATTCTCATATACCAATATCCTATGTCTGATAATTCTCATATACCAATATCCTATGTCTGATAATTCTCATATACCAATATCCCATTACAAGCATGGACATAGTCTTCAACCCAACCAAACAAAACGTAACTCTAGATCCAATCTTTCATTCCATTATACTCTTCCAATCCCTATTTTCTGCGCTCTTTCAATCTTCTATTGCAGTCCTTTATTCCAATCTTCAATCACCAAACAATCTTCTACCTTAATCTTCCCATCTTATCATATAACCAACCCATTCAAATTCCTCGATCGACATGGATTAATGTTATAGAGCAGTGGTTCTCAGCATTCCTAATACGCGACCCTTTAATACAGTTCCTCGTGTTGTGGCGAGCCCAACCACAAAATTATTTTCGTTGCTGCTTCATAACTGTAGAGTTTATGGTTTTCCGATGGTCTTAGACGACCGCTGGGAAAGGGTTCGTTCGACCCTAAAGGGGTCGCGACCCACAAGTTGAGAACCGCTGTTATAGAGAGAGTTTATTTTGTATAAAGTTAGATAATTTATTTTCAATATTTTGTATAATGTGTAATGTTAGGTATGCATTATGCCTTCTGTATATTAAAATTTATGTAGATGCATTACATCCTTATAGCTGAAGGGGCGTATTTATGAGGGCGTATTCCGAAGGGCTCACGGTTGACACTACTTATGATAGATTACGTGAGTAAATGTTGTTTTTTTTTTAGTTTAAACAAAATGTATCGTTTTTTTGTTGTTGTTGTTATTTTAGTTCCGTGTTATCTCCTCCCCCCCCCC
>CAXITT010000071.1:131908-145705 GCA_964033795.1 Lymnaea stagnalis
GGGGGGGGGGGGGGGGGTGTTGCGAGGTGAGCCGAGAGGGAGGTAATTAGCGTTGGCTTTTGTCTGAGATAACTCGAAAGGGACCTATTGGTCGGGAAATCTTGAATGAAGATTCGAGTGAAAAAAATATCAATCACGATTCTTTTCTCTGTTTAACTCTTTAATGTATTTTCGGTTCAACTCTAAAAGATGACCTGTTCTAATTGAGAACACTCTTCACGCCCTATATCCTGGTAGGATCATCGCTCCGAATGGAGGCGAGTGTTACCTCATATTTGGTCAACTCACAATCAATACTAATTCTCTGGTTATGTACGGTGTCATGGCGATTTCAAAAAAGCGTGTAAAATGACATTCCCGATAACAGCGCTAAATGAGATTTGTTTTAAAGATACCTCATGAGGTGCGTTTGGGGCGTAGTTTTCTTTTTAAACGGAAATAATTATAATATAACTATGATGTGTAAAGCATCTGCGGTGTACAACGGGGGAAGGACGTAGAATATTAACATAGGTCAAGGACAAAGGGGCGTGTTCGGTGGCGTTATACCTGGTGTGGGGGGGTGTAGAGGGTAGCAGTAATTGCGATTGTTATAAAGTGCGCTATAATAACGTATATTTTGTCAAGTCACGTTTAGGAGATGGGAAGATCACGCATTGCCGCCGCCATTGTTCGACGGGCTGTTACTATTGGATTAATATTACTCCAGGAGTTGAATGGACACAAACATTTGGATTACTGCCCATGTCTGTAGGGAGATTTTACACGAATCAAGTAAAAAAAAAAATCACGTTGAGTCGAAATCCGATGATTTCTCTTGTACGTGTATCTTTTCGAGACCTTATTTCCTAGTTGGAGTCAGACCTCAGACTCGAAGACAGAATGTGATAGCTCACTTTCGATGTTAGTGATAAACTATTTCAGAGAACTCTTCTTTAATACACATTTCGAGCGACTGCCGCGTTCTTAAACAAAGGACGATAACTTTTCATGCAGGAAAACATAATCCTTTTTTTTTTTTTAAAGACTAATGCATTATTTTGTTGAACTATATTATAGTATAGTGCATTCCAAAAGAAATTTGACGAAAATTTTATCGTGTGAACTGATAAAAATTTCGACCAAACCTCCGTTCGATCAAATTTCCATTCGATCAAACTTCCGTCGATCAATTCTCCATCGACGAAATTTCTTTCAAACAATTATCCGGTACCCGGGTGGAGAGGTGGGGGGGGGGTAGGAGGTGACGACCCGGGGGCCGTTTAAAGAGGGCGCCACATTCGTCATTTTTTTTTTTTTTCATTCAAAATAAAAACTTCCGTCGATCAATTCTCCATCGACGAAATTTCTTTCAAACAATTATCCGGTACCCGGGGGGAGAGGTGGGGGGGGGGTAGGAGGTGACGACCCGGGGGCCGTTTAAAGAGGGCGCCACATTCGTCATTTTTTTTTTTTTCATTCAAAATAATAGGTGCATTAATGTAATACTTTGATGAGACGTAGGCACGTCAATTAAGTCTAGGTGCCAACTAGCTTTTCCAGCTGCAGCCGGTTGCCATGCTTGTGTTAAATAGAGATGCATAACTTTCAAGTGAACTCCTTGTTGTTGATACCATTGTCACTGAATCTGTCCTCTACTGGCGGCCATGAGATCTCTACTGGCGGCACATTCTTGAGATCCATTCAATGTTTCTTCGCTGTACATTTGTAAGGACAAGTATTCAAGAAAAAAATGTACAATGAGAAATCGTCAAACTCTGGGCAGAGTAATAATGTACCACGACGCTGTACCCATGACACGGACTTTGGTCTCTCTGTAAGACGAGAGCTGTGTGGAGAAATTCGCATACAATCCTGATGAAAACAAAGAAACAAAAAATAAGTAAACACACCAACCAACAAACAAATTTCCCATAATCACGTGCGATAAATGGGTTGAATTTGGCCATGTAGAACCTCACGGGTGCTGTCTGCAACCCGCTGGCCCTGTAAGTCACGCCTCTTCATAACACACTCCCACCCAATTCACACCTCTCAACTACACCACCTCCCCACTACACCACCTCTCCACTACACCACCTCTCAATTTGACCACCTCTCCACTATATCGCCCTCTCTCCCAGTACCACTAAGTGTTCAATTGTAACTCAATCGTTTTCTCTACTCTCCGATACCATCGCGTGGATTCGATTACATCTTGTGAGCTTAAACGACACGTTCCCTGGGATGATCGAGACCAAACTGTGTGAAACCCTCAAGCAATGTCATTAGGCATTGTCATGATCGATGAATGGCAAACTCATGTTTGTGTGTAATCGATGAGATCAAAACAATTCTTTTACTATGATCGATAACATATACTGGAAGGCGATAATGCTGTTTTGAATAACATTTGAATGGTAAAATGTAATCGGCTACTGCTCAAACGTGTCGAATACAAAAGTATCGTGTTCGACTTTATGAGTTCAATGAACCTGAATATCGCTTTGCCTGGTTATCACTGGTCCTCATGAGGAGACATCTGCCTCCAATATCAATGGTTCTCATTGTAAAGGGCATCTTCCTCAAACATCAAAGGTTCTCACCACCAGCTTCCCCAATTTGTGTGCTTTTCTTGTCGTCGTCCTCGCTAGCTTCGCCCAACGCCGCTTTTGTAGCCAAGTTTAACTTCGCTTAACCCAGTTTGGCCCTGTCAATCTTCCATGTTGTCCATCGCAGTTATAGCAAGGGCTTGTTTTCCAGCTTATTTTATTCCCAATCTAGGTGACCTCCCTTGCCGATGGTACGCCGTCTATCAACTATGGATTTATCATTATGGATTTTTTTTTTTTTTAAAGATGTGTTTGTGTACATCAAAATTTTCAAAGTATGACCGAAAACTTAGCATTGTAACAGAAGCTGAGGAAATAATTCTGGAATAAGAAGCGAATAGACAGAGCAATTACAGCTGTGGAAATAATTCTGGAATAAGAAGCGAATAGACAGAGCAATTACAGCTGTGGAAATAATTCTGGAATAAGAAGCGAATAGACAGAGCAATTACAGCTGTGGAAATAATTCCGGAATAAGAAGCGAATAGACAGAGCAATTACAGCTGTGGAAATAATTCCGGAATAAGAAGCGAATAGACAGAGCAATTACAGCTGTGGAAATAATTCCGGAATAAGAAGCGAATAGACAGAGCAATTACAGCTGTGGAAATAATTCTGGAATGAGAAGCGAATAGACAGAGCAATTACAGCTGTGGAAATAATTCCGGAATAAAAAGCGAATAGACAGAGCAATTACAGCTGTGGAAATAATTCCGGAATAAGAAGCGAATAGACAGAGCAATTACAGCTGTGGAAATAATTCTGGAATAAGAAGCGAATAGACAGAGCAATTACAGCTGTGGAAATAATTCTGGAATGAGAAGCGAATAGACAGAGCAATTACAGCTGTGGAAATAATTCTGGAATGAGAAGCGAATAGACAGAGCAATTACAGCTGTGGAAATAATTCTGGAATGAGAAGCGAATAGACAGAGCAATTACAGCTGTGGAAATAATTCTGGAATAAGAAGCGAATAGACAGAGCAATTACAGCTGTGGAAATAATTCTGGAATGAGAAGCGAATAGACAGAGCAATTACAGCTGTGGAAATAATTCTGGAATAAGAAGCGAATAGACAGAGCAATTACAGCTGTGGAAATAATTCTGGAATGAGAAGCGAATAGACAGAGCAATTACAGCTGTGGAAATAATTCTGGAATGAGAAGCGAATAGACGGAGAGATGTGTGAGATGTAATGTCACTGATTTGAAGATCACTTTGCATATAATAGTATTGTAGTATGAAATTTGGCTGACTTGGGGATCACAAGACATGGCTTACAGGGGTCATGCAGTATGACGTTTGGCTGACTTGAGGATCACATGACATGACTTACAGGGGTCATGCAGTATGACTCGTGACTTACCTGAAGACAGGAAGTCGGGATGAAAGTTTGGAATCCGTTCAGTAGTCAGGGGCAGGCCACTCTCCATGCAAAATGCTCTCATTGAAAGGCAGCAAGTTGTCCAGAGTTGTCACCCCCCACTTGTGCCCGGGGCTCAGTTTACGCCACTGTCGAAAACATCTGAAACCATCAAGTCAGAGTTATTTTATTTTTTGTTGTAGGCGAGGAAGTATGTGACATGGATCTTATTAAGTCACATGGATCTTAATATGCGACATGGATCTTAATATGCGACATGGATCTGGTCAGGGATGTATTCATATGGATTAGGATAAGTATCCCAATGATATTTCAGTACGGGATTTTAAAAAATCTCATAAGTATCTATATCAAGGCTGTTTCTTGTCTTCATTTATATACACTTCATTCATTTATACACATTTCATTCCTTTATACATCATTCATTCATTCATTTATACACAATTCATTAATTTAGACAATGCATTCATTTATACATAATTTATACATAATTTATTCATTTATAAATGATTTATTTATTTATATACTATTCCTTTATTTATACATTATTCTTTCTTTATAAACAATTCATATATTTTAAATACTTAATTCATCCATTTATAAATGATTCATTTATTTATAAACAATTTATTAGTTTAAACGTTATTTATTCTTTATACACAATTCATTCATTTGCACAAAATTCATTCATATAAACACAATTAATTCATGTATACATAATTCATTCATATAAACACAATTCATTCATGTATACAAAATTCATTCATATAAACACAATTCATTCATGCATACAAAATTCATTCATATAAACACAATTCATTCATGCATACATAATTCATTCATATAAACACAATTCATTCATGTATGCATAATTTATTCATTAAAACTTTCAGTGTTTATTTAAACATTTCAGGAAATGTAGTTACCATACTACATGTTTATGTATACTGCCAGGGGAGGGGGTGCATTTGTGTGGGGGGGTGGGGTGGGGTTTGAGCCACCAGTAATCCAAGGGGTGTTAGTGGTGATCACCTGGGTCTACACCTTGACGCCCCCTAGCCGCATAATGATCTGACAACTCTACGGCCGGGAGCACGCGCTGTCCACGAGCTCAGAACTTAACTCTGTTAGAATTATACATTCCCACAATCTGGCTTCCCGTACTCATAGTATGGACTTGATCGTAAGTGATGGCTGCTTGAATAGTCATGAATAATAAGCAGGGGGTGGGGAGGGACAAACGTCTCCCCCCCCCCCCCCCCTTTTTAAACATCACAAATCTTGGGATAATTGAAATATCAAAATTCTTTCGACTTCAGAGGTCTGAGAACATCTGACAAACATCTTGATGATGTTTTCAAATACGTTGTGACTTTGTCAACACAAATGATGAGGTAGATTCGCCTTTATAAAAAAAAAATTAAATCATTTTTGATTACATGTACAGGAAAACGTGACCTTCTGTATGTTATGGATTTGAACAACCAACCTACCTATTAGAACTTTGAACAACCAACCTACCTATTAGAGCTTTGAACAACCAACCTACCTATTAGAGCTTTGAATAACCAACCTACCTATTAGAACTTTGATCAACCAAACTACCTATTAGAACTTTGAACAACCAAACTACCTATTAGAACTTTGAACAACCAAACTACCTATTAGAACTTTGAACAACCAAACTACCTATTTGAACTTTGAACAACCAAACTACCTATTAGAACTTTGAACAACCAAACTACCTATTTGAACTTTGAACAACCAAACTACCTATTAGAACTTTGAACAACCAAACTACCTATTTGAACTTTGAACAACCAAACTACCTATTAGATCTTTGAACAACCAAACTACCCATTAGAACTTCAGTTACGAAGTGACCAGACCGCTCTATCGCAGTTATTGTATACTGTTTCTATACTAATATTGTATGCTATTAATGTGCACTATTTGTATTGTGTACTATTATAATATTATTGTATACTATTGGTGCATACTAATATTGTATAATAGTATTGTTTACTAATAGAATAGTATTGTTTACTATTGTTGTATACTAATATTGTATACTATTATTGTATACTATTTTTACTATTATTGTGTACTATTGGTTACTATTATTGTGTACTGTTAGTGTATACTAACATAGTATACTGTTATTGTTCTTTTTTAAAACTACCCCATTTCCCCCTTGTAGTTAATAAGTCCGTTTAAACACCTCCCCCCCACCATGCAAACACACCCCAACAGCCACACACCATCACCCCCCACACGTGAACACACCCCAACAGCCACACACCCACACCCCCCACACGTGAACACACCCCAACAGCCACACACCCACACCCCCACCACGCGAACACACCCCAACAGCCACACCCCCCCCCCACATAACAAAAACACCCACGGGTCTGGTGATGTTTGAAGACCCCAGTCCCCCCGGTGCCCCCCTCCCACCTGTTACCCGGCTGGTAATGTGTTTGTATGACATCAGATCCACAATCAAACACCGCCTGCAGAAGAGATTGTGATCGTGTGACAGAGTCGTCCTCCCCCTCCCTGCCTCACCCCCCCCCCACGATTCCCACGTACCTCCCCTCCCCCGACATGTCCACGAGGGTGACACATATCACTCTCTCGTACAGGATCGTGTGAGGAGACTCTCTGGTGGCGCGTAGCATAAGGGTGATACGGCCTGAAGGGTCACACGTACGTCATCAAAGCAAAGAATTCTTGCGTGACATCCGGTGTGAGATGATCTATAGAACAAGACTCAAGGTAGGAACTGGTGAGATGATCTAATAGGACAAGACGCGCGGTGGCAACGATGAGATGATCCAATAGGACAACACTTACAGTATGAGCTGTGAGATGATCCAATAGAACAAGACTCGTGGTAGGAACTGTGAGATTATCCCATGGAACAAGACTCATGATAGGAATTGTGAGATAATCCAATAGAACAAGACTCATGGCAGGAGCTGTTGTATAGATAATCTCACAAGACTCATGGTAGGAACTGTGGGATGATCTATAGAACAATAATCAACTCACGGTAGGACCTTTGAGATGATTTAATAGAAAAAAGGACTCATTTTAGGAGCTGTGAGATGATCTATAGAACAAGACCCATGGTAGGAGCTGTTCTATAGATAATCTCACAAGACTCATGGTAGGAACTGTGAGATGATCTATAGAACAAAAATCAACTCACGGTAGGAACTGTGAGATGATCTATAGAACACGACTCGTAGTAGGAGCTGTGAGATGATCCAATAGAACGAGACTCACGGTAGGAACTTGAGGTGATCTATAGAACAAGAGTCACGGTAGTAACTGTGAGATGATCCATAGATCTAGACTCACGGTAGGCAATAATGATGAACACAATATCCATTCAGCTTAGATCAGATGCTCCTGGGGGTGTAAGCTTAAACATACCGAGAATAAATTCACACAGGGCGAGAAAGGGGGGGGGGGGCTGGGGTCGGAGGTGAGGGAGTTGAGGTTGGGGCGTGTTGGTCGGCACTGACCGTCGTGGTGGTGGTCACTGACCGTACACAATATCCATTCAGCTTAGATCAGATGCTCCTGGGGGTGTAAGCTTAAACATACCGAGAATAAATTCACACAGGGCGAGAAAGGGGGGGGGGGGCTGGGTTCGGAGTTGAGGGAGTTGAGGTTGTGGCGTGTTGGTCGTCACTGACCGTCGTGTTGGTCGTCACTGACCGTCGTGTTGGTCGTCACTGACCGTCGTGTTGGTCGTTTACCGAATTTTCGGCACGTACGTTGCAGATCGACAAAGTTACCCCACCTATCTGGAACAATGACGCGGTGCGCTCCTACCATAGCTCTACACCTATGTGTATAGATAGATATATACCAGTGGTGTAGAAGTGATGTGGAGGGGGTGGAAGGGTGATGGGTAAGGGAGGGCTGGGATGGGGGCGTGAAGCATTTGGTGACACAATCAATGCCGACTAATTCTGACGAAATCCCCCAGATCCCTCACAATGGTGGAGACTTAGCTCTGAACCGGGACCCGATCCCTATGTGGGCCGCCTATTTTTTTAAACAGTTATCCCGACCAGTGGCGGAACCCGAAAAAAGACACGGGGGTGGGGTAACATAAGGGATTATTTTGGTAAAATAGTGCGATGGATTGATATTATCATCACATTGTAAACATAAAGTGATACATTTTAGAAAAAAATATTTCTTAGACTTATTTGTATGTCACTTTCAACTTGGCATAAGCTAAGGTACCCCTTTCTCCGATTCTGCCCCTGCTTGCAAGCTGCATCTCAGACTTGAAAAAAAAATAAAACAGTCCATTCTTTGAAAGCGACTAAGCGACCATTCAGCTGAGCGTAGACCTATTGTTTAAATACCACGCGTGTTGCGTACTGAGCTTAGACCTATTGTTTAAATACCACGCGTGGTGCGTACTGAGCTTAGACCTATTGTTTAAATACCACGCGTGTTGCGTCTTTGTTAGAGTAGAGGTGTTGGCTCCCCCCCCCCTCCTAAAGTGCTAACCAACCATTTACCAGGACCGAGTTTGAGACATATAGGACATGTAGGACTAACGCAGGACATCATGCAGCAGTTGTTATCGGATACACACAAAAACCAGTCTACATGAATGGCGAAATCGTTTCTTGCAAATTTATTTTGTACAACCGGCTTTATTTCCGCATGGCGTGTTCATTTTTATGATATCGATTACTAACATTCAATCCCCGACATAACGCTTTCCAATGATTGAATTTACCGCTCTTTAAAAATGCTTGTTATTTATTTATTTTTTTTAAATCAGACTTTCTCACACAGTGAAGTCACGTGATACACGATTGTGTCCCCCCTAAAATGTGAAAGTTGAGCGATTCCCTAAAGTGGCGCCTTTTTTTGTCCATAAAGATATAACAAAATTGTGGATTCTTGCATGATGTTCTGTCAAGGAAGCTAAGAGAAAGTCTATTGTTTATAGGAAGCTATGAGAAAGTCTATTGTTTATAGGAAGCTATGAGAAATTCTATTGTTTATAGGAAGCTGTGAGAAATGATATTGCTTATAGGAAGCTATGAGAAAGTCTATTGTTTATAGGAAGCTATGAGAAATTCTATTGTTTATAGGAAGCTGTGAGAAATGATATTGCTTATAGGAAGCTATGAGAAATTCTATTGTTTATAGGAAGCTATGAGAAATTCTATTGTTTATAGGAAGCTATGAGAAATTCTATTGTTTATAGGAAGCTATGAGAAATTCTATTGTTTATAGGAAGCTATGAGAAATTCTATTGTATATAGGAAGCTGTGAGAAATTCTATTGTTTATAGGAAGCTGTGAGAAATTCTATTGTTTATAGGAAGCTTTGAGAAATTCTATTGTTTATAGGAAGCTATGAGAAATTCTATTGTTTATAGGAAGCTATGAGAAATTCTATTGTTTATAGGAAGCTATGAGAAATTCTATTGTTTATAGGAAGCTATGAGAAATTCTATTGTTTTTAGGAAGCTATGAGAAATTCTATTGTTTATAGGAAGCTATGAGAAATTCTATTGTTTATAGGAAGCTATGAGAAATTCTATTGTTTAATGGAAGCTGTGAGAAATTCTATTGTTTAATTGAAGCTGTGAGAAATTCTATTTTTTATAGGAAGCTATGAGGAAAAATCGATTGTCACAGGACGCTGTGAGAAATTCTATTGTTTAAAGCAGGGGTCTCAAACTCGCGGCCCGCAAGACGATATTTTGCGGCCCGATACATGACAAAGTTTAGTGTTAACGCGGCCCGCGTGTGCTCCCCATTCTGATATCAATAACGTGACCCTCTGCGATGGTTTCAGCCGAACCTCACCGACTGGTCTCACTCTGATAGCAATAACGTGACCCTCTGCGATGGTTTCAGCCGAACCTCACCGACTGGTCTCACTCTGATAGCAATAACGTGACCCTCTACGATGGTTTCAGCCGAACCTCACCGACTGGTCTCACTCTGATATCAATAACGTGACCCTCTGCGATGGTTTCAGCCGAACCTCACCGACTGGTCTCACTCTGATATCAATAACGTGACCCTCTGCGATGGTTTCAGCCGAACCTCACCGACTGGTCTCACTCTGATATCAATAACGTGACCCTCTGCGATGGTTTCAGCCGAACCTCACCGACTGGTCTCACTCTGATATCAATAACGTGACCCTCTGCGATGGTTTCAGCCGAACCTCACCGACTGGTCTCATTCTCATTCTTATTCTCATTTGTATTGTGCTTGTTTTGATTTTGACGTAGATTATATTGGTAAAACCGTTTCAAAATCGGACTCTTATGTTTTTATTATATCGTATTTTATGAGACTAACATGGCCATAGTGCCTTTTTGAGAAACGTTTAAAAAGTCAGTTAGTGGGTAATGCACAACCATGATTGTGTAAATCGTAGCAATCTGACACAGTAATCAAAGAATCCCTATTGAAGTTGCCGCTAGTGTGTGCGAGAGACGAGTGAGGGAAATTCCGAGCCTGTCAGCTTGGTCCCTTTCAAAATAGGGTTAGTCAAAAAGGCCTTTTCTACCATAAAAAAAAATCAATCAAATAATCAAAATCCATTCTCCCCACTATAGCAACTTTCTTCACATTAACAATTCATAAATATGTGCTGCTCCTGCCTACTGTTTGAACACGTTTCAGCTTTTAAAGCCTTCTTGGAGAAGGATGAGGTGGTTGTTCTTGTACTATGTTTTCCCAAATGGCTCATGGGCTTGGCTTGTTGACATTACACAATGGTTGAATGTACTCAAAAAGAAGTTACAAGACCAGGATCAGCATTTCAGTTTTGCCGATGACAATGTCAGAGCATTCTGCACAAAACTTGTGTTATGGTTCTGAGAGAACCTTTTCCCAACATGCAAAGTACTCATGGACTCGGGCCCACCATTCAGTAGTATAACGTATCCTATTGCCATTGCAAAGCTACTGGAAGAATTGTATCGCATGTTTTCAGACTTTAAAACACACAGCGCCCCTTCTCAAATTTGTGCTGACCCTCTCTCTTTGAATGTGGAAGATGCCCCCATCCCCTTTTTGCGCTTCAAATGAAGCTGATTGATCCTCAGTGCAATTCTGAACTCAAGGCTCTGAACATAAGGCTCCAGTTCAGGGAGGTGAATGGAAAAACAGACAAGTTTGGACAATTTATGAGAGAATTGCCCTCCATCTTCCCTGAGATATCCAGGCTGTTCAAGCGGATCATGTGCCTTTTTGGGAGTACCTATCTGTGTGAACAGCTCTTTTCCACAAGTCAAAGTTAAGGGCCAAACTTACTGATGAGCATCTTCAAGCCATACTGAGGGTCTCAGTTGATTCCTCACTCAAGCCAAAGCTGCTCAGCTGTGTACGAAGAAGCGTTTGTGGACAGTGAGTGGTGGGCAGTTAGTGGACTGATAGTCGACAGCTTGTGAACAGTTAGTGGAGAGTTAGTGAACAGGTATGCAAAGACTACACTAAAACTATTACGAGAATGTATAAGAAGAAAAACCAACGGGAACCCCATACCAGCTAGAACAAGACATCCAGTCTCAACCAAGCGTTTGCTTCAACACTACCACCACGAAAGCTTTCTTTAGCTTTAAATGAAACACTAACACTAGATATAAGTGGGGACATTCTTACTCTAATTTCTGATTGGACAGGAATGTATTTACCCTTCAGGCAGGTCACCCTCTATAACTTTGATGTAACAGCATAGTGTTTTCGCCTTGCTACATGCTACCGGTAATCCTTAAGTTGATCTACAATGTTTATAACAGCTCTATATTGTTCCGTTATTTAGATGTATTAAGATGATGATTTTTTATTTTTTTTTTATGTCATGCGCAGAGAAACAGGAAGGAAGTTAATTAGTTTGAATGGCGAAGGATTTGCACTTGCAATGTATTCAAGATTAATTAGGATATATCGGATCGGAGCGGCTATCTTTGATCTGTTATTATTATGAAGAGAATGAAGTTATGATGTCTTAACAGTTATTTTGTTCCAGTTTGAGCATATATTTATAGTGTGCATTGTTACCCTTCAATGTGATCAAAATTCATGGTGATCAGGTGAAAATGTGCTCTTCATTGTCATTGTACTTTCATAGCAATTCATTTCATTCAAAGTTAGTAGGTACCAGCAGTGGGGAAGCTAGGGGACGCGGACCGCACCAGGGGACATCAGCTCAGGGGGTGACACCAAATTGAAAACCTGCATATTTACAGAGCACAACCTGCTCGGCCTAACCGAATTTCATAAAAGGAGAACCGACCACATGTCAACTGTCCGCACATGTAGCCATTCCAAATAGGATAACCGACCACAGGTCAACTGTCCGCACATGTAGCCATTCATAAAAGGAGAACCGACCACATGTCAACTGTCCGCACATGTAGCCATTCATAAAAGGAGAACCGACCTCATGTCAACTGTCCGCACATGTAGCCATTCATAAAAGGAGAACCGACCACAGGTCAACTGTCTGCACATGTAGCCAGTCATAAAAGGAGAACCGACCACAGGTCAACGGTCCGCACATGTAGCCATTCNCCATTCATAAAAGGAGAACCGACCACAGGTCAACTGTCCGCACATGTAGCCATTCATAAAAGGAGAACCGACCACAGGTCAACTGTCCGCACATGTAGCCATTCATAAAAGGAGAACCGACCACAGGTCAACTGTCCGCACATGTAGCCATTCATAAAAGGAGAACCGACCACAGGTCAACTGTCCGCACATGTAGCCATTCATAAAAGGAGAACCGACCACAGGTCAACTGTCCGCACATGTAGCCATTCATAAAAGGAGAACCGACCACAGGTCAACTGTCCGCACATGTAGCCATTCATAAAAGGAGAACCGACCACAGGTCAACTGTCCGCACATGTAGCCATTCATAAAAGGAGAACCGACCACAGGTCAACTGTCGGCACATGTAGCCATTCCAAATGGGTACTTTATTGAAAGGTCAAAGTTGTTGCGTAATTAAATAAATAAGGTGACACTATAATTAGGTCAGTAAAACACCGGTTTTTTGACCATGATACAACCAACGCCGATTGAAATGTTTGGTAACTTTCTTAAGTACCGGAAGCTGTTTTTATCTAAAATCTGAGAAATAAAGCTTTCCATTGATACCAATACGATGTGGTTAGGCGATTCTCCTGACCTTCAATTAATTTACTTTTTTTTTTTTGTCTTTGTTATACTGAAATATTTTAACAAGAAATCCATCGTTGAAGTTGGGAGGAGGGGGGAGAGGGGGTGGCGCCATGAGTTTACCGCCCAGGGTGACACCAACCCTAGCTACGCCACTGAGTACCAGGCTGTAATTAAGTGGCTAATGGACGCTGGTTGCCGTCTGTTACAATGCTCATACTGAATTGTTTCAATTGAAAGAAGGGAGATGCTTTCGTTATATGATAAGAGTAAGTGCAAGAAAGGCTTCTGGTGTGACTCGTGGACTGCCACTGATCCATTTCTGGCTGCTTCCTAATCAGCGAATTTGGTATTGAGAGTATATTACCAATAATTCTAAATGTTTGAAAGAAAGTAGGGTTCAATAGCGTGCAAAAATATAATTCCCGATAAGTACGCTAAATTATATATATATATATATATATATATATATATTTAATAACACAACTGCGTTTGGTGCGTAATATTTTTTTTTCAGAAAATGAAATGGTCTCTATTTCAGTATGGTGTAAAAGAATATTCGGTTTAAAACTGGTTGTGGCATCAGAATATTTAATATAGTTCATGGGCGTGAAATAAAAAGTG
>CAXITT010000071.1:149543-163238 GCA_964033795.1 Lymnaea stagnalis
CTCACATCACACACGTCCTCTCTCTCTCTCTCTGTCTCTCTCTCTCTCTCTCTCTCTCTCTCTCTCTCTCTCTCTCTCTCTCTCTCTCTCTCTCTCTCTCTCTCTGTCTCTCTCTCTTTCTCTCGCGGCACACTATTTTTAACAAAGTCGCCATAGGCTTTATCACAACTACATTGCACTCCTTAGATTACAGCAACAATGGGAAGAACTATCGGGCATATTGTACTTTCATTGAGCCAATTTCTTAAATGGCTGCGACTATTCGCACCCGTGTACCAGAAGTGAGAGGTTGGTATTTAAAAAAAAAAAACTATTTAAAATTGTATTGTTGGGTTTGTAAGATAAAATGATGCATCAGATGAAAGATAATTGAATGGCTGAATGGACTATGTGGGTTTGTAAGATAAAATGATGCATCAGATGAAAGATAATTGAATGGCTGAATGGACTATGTGGGTTTGTAAGATAAAATGAGGTATCAAATGAAAGATAATTGAATGGCTGAATGGACTATGTGGGTTTGTAAGATAAAATGAGGCATCAAATGAAAGATAATTGAATGGCTGAATGGACTATGTGGGTTTGTAAGATAAAATGAGGCATCAAATGAAAGATAATTGAATGGCTGAATGGACTATGTAGGTTTGTAAGATAAAATGAGGCATCAAATGAAAGATAATTGAATGGCTGAATGGACTATAGGTTTGTAAACTTAAGTCTTCAGTTTAACTAAAATAAACTACCGCAAATGACACCCGAATATTTTAAAATATTTTGAAAAATAATAATTAAAAAAGCAATAAATTAAATAACAAAAATTTTATCACCCCGAAAAATAACGTTGTTCTTATAAATCCTTTATACGCATTGGTTTGGCGTTGTTGCATTTATTTAGTTGTACTCGATTTACCGTTTATCAAGAAGTGGTTATGCCAATGGGTAAACTTCTGGCGGAACACGTTTCATATTTCCTTCATTTTCCCCTTCAAAAATTATACAATTTTTTTTTTTTACTGCATGGCGAAGTACAAAGCACGTAGCAACAGCTACACAATTAATCTCCACGCCAAAAAACGCACAACCATTGAACAAATTATAGTTCATTCGTCTTCCCCTTGAAAAAAAAAAAAAGGATAAACTGATTTTTGGTTGGAAAGGGGGGGGGGTAGGAGATGAGGCTGAACAAAAATTTGATAGAATGTGTTGTCATAGCAAGAAGTCTATGTGCCAAGTTTTAAGTCGATAGGATGACGGGAAGTGGGTCAATTAGCCGTCAGAATATTTTTGCCTTAAATAAACGCGAACAAACGCGAAGTTAATATAAAGGATCTACTTTTTTAAAACCCCTTTGTATTAAATAAGATAAAAATGGGAGAAATGCGGTCCGTCTTAACGGAAGTGACTTCACCATGTTTTTGCTCGCTTACAGATTTCAAACATTTCACTTTAAATATATAAAAAATTTATTGGACCAAAATTAAATATCCACATGATGACAGTGGCGTAGCTAACGGAGGGGGATGGGGGGTCCAAATTCGAAAGCCCCCCAGGGCCCCTACTTGAGGGGGGCCCCAAAGGCGTGTCCGAAATTTTTTTTACATTAGATAATGTCGAATGTCAAAATGCAGGGGCCCCTAAAGAGGCCAAGCCCCCCGGGCCCCAAATCCGCCCCCAATCCCTAGCTACGCCACTGCATGATGCCGATAGATTTGAAGCGTATGTTGAGCTGGGAGGCAAGTGTTAGTTCTGTAACTGTCCGCCTCCTCACGCAGATGAACGTGATTTCTGTTAAGAACAGTGCAGCCGCCGTGTGCATACATTACCCCCCCCCTCCCCACCCGTTATCCTCGTTCATGCAGAAAGATGGTAATTTTTAGAAGTGGACAATTGGAATGCAGTGAATACAAATATTCACATGTATAACAGATTGATATTTTAAACACTGAAAGAAAGTCACCCAAATGTGTTCCTAGTAATTAAAAAAAGCACAAAAACACACACACATTAAAATCAAATGATGGATATTAATTTTCACCCTCCCCTTGTCAATCTGTGTCCACCCTCCCCCCTTGCCAATCTGTGTCCATCCTCCCCTTGTCAATCTGTGTCCACCCTCCCCTTGTCAATCTGTGTCCACCCTCCCCTGTCCAATCTGTGTCCACCCCACCCCCCTTGTCAATCTGTGTCCACCTTCTCCCCTTGCCAATCTGTGTCCACCCTCCCCTGTCCAATCTGTGTCCACCCCCTCCCCTTGCCAATCTGTGTCCACCCCCTCCCCTTGCCAATCTGTGTCCACCCTCCCCTGTCCAATCTGTGTCCACCCCCCACCCCTTGTCAATCTGTGTCCACCCCCTCCCCTTGTCAATCTGTGTCCACCCTCCCCCTCCAATCTGAGTCTACACTCCCCTTGTCAATCTGCTCCCACCCTTCCCTATCCAATCTGTGCCCATCCTCCCCTTGCCAATCGGGGCCACCCCCCTTGTCAATCTGCTTCCACCCTCCCCTCGCCAATCTTTGTCCACCCCAACCAAAAAAGTGTCCCACCCCTCCCTTCCCTTGTCATACCAGATTTCGTCCCTGTGCAAATGCTTTATCAATTCTCTGCATTCAACTCTATTTCAGTACACACCACAACTTAAAGACATACAAGACATACATTGAATACAATGAAACTATCGGGACACCCTTGATCAGCGCCCCCCCCCCTTTCCCCCTTTTCTTATTTCCTCTCAAAACTAAAGAATGTGTGAGCTTATCCCAACAGAACACTTGGATAACTCACATAATAACTTTGTGTGCCATGGCTGTTGCGGGTGGGTTGGGTGGGTGCTTGTGGGTTTAGGGACTCGTTCTGACACGGCGACAAAGAGCAAAAATTGAAACACCACTATAATTAAACACGGTGTTGTGTTGCGTTGTGTGGTTTCGTTCTGCTCTGCAAAAGACACGACCACTCGGGTATGCCAGATGAGGAGGACACGGCGAGGGATCCAAGTGTGGCATTGGAAAATGTGGGGGGGGGGGGGTCGATTTGTAAAATAATAAATAAATTTTAAGAGAAGAGTAAAGGATCGTCAGATGAATGGGTGTGATCCCCCCCCCCTTCCACCACCGGGCAGATGAATGGGTGTGATCCCCCCCCCTTCCACCACCGGGCAGATGAATGGGTGTGATGCTGATTTCCCACACCCCCCCCTTCCACCACCGGGCAGATGAATGGGTGTGATGCTGATTTCCCACACCCCCCCCCCCCTTCCACCACCGGGGTCCTCAATTGTGCGGGTAAAATAAACTAAATAATAACAAGAAATAAATGAGGGGGGGGGGGAATCCAGACAAGTCTTGATATCTTCAAAAGAAATTTAACATTAAATCCTTGGGTGGAATCGGACAAATATCACTAGATCCGGTAAAACAAAAGTCCAACCGCCCAGCTGCCCCACCCTCCTCCCTCCCTACCCTCCCTCTCTCCCTCGGCACCCTCACACCCAAATATTTTGGTATTCGACATTTTAAACGCTGACTGGCAAGAGTTGGCAATGGAACCCCTCTCTAACGTGTCCACCCGGGAGTTTCCAACAGATTGTTGCTGGACCTGAAAACACCGAACTTAACGCCGACGGTTGAATTTAGGCGTCTGGAAAATAAAAAATAAACAATTGTGAGAAGGTCGGGTGTTGGACAGAAAGAAAGAAAGAAAAAAAAAGGGGGGGGGGGGCTGGGGGGTGGGGAGGACATGATTAAATAGAAGTTATCAAAGTGATGATCAAGGCGATTATGAATGTGTCCAATTGTTTCCCTTGGTTTCTGTGTGAAATAACTTTGTGACATCGTTCTTAGTTTCTTAGTGTGTAAGTAGGTTAAGTACCTAAGTAGGTTAAGTACTTAAGTAGGTTAAGTACCTAAGTAGGTTAAGTACCCACTATGCTATTGTTGCAGGTATTGACTATGATATTATTGCATGCACTTACTGTAATATTGTCGTTAGTCCTTGCTGTGATAACATGTAATTACTTACTGTGATACTATTGCAATTACTTGCTGTGATATTTTTGTTAATAGTCCTTGCTTTGATATTTATGTAATTTCTGTGATATTTTTGAAAAAATCATACTGCGATATCGTTGTAGAAATATTACTATGATATTACTGTAAAAAAAATCTTACTGTGATATTGCAGCAAGTTCTTACTGTGATCGTGCCTTGAATTATTATTTTTTTCTTCTACAAACTGTAACACTATGGTAGAGCACACTGCATTCTTAAGAATGTATATAGCAATGTGACTCAGTGCTATGCATGTCTTTCCCTATACTGGTAGTAGATGTTCAAGTGGAGTCCTGTAAACAACAGTTGAGTCTTGCTTTCCTCCAATCACAGCCTCGTCTCGTAAGTCTTACAAATGCAAACCTATAATTCTCTATGTAACAGTGTCACTAACGTTACCAGATGGGGCTGATTTCACGAAATAAAATTCCCGATCGCTGCGCTAAAGATGCCAGAACATGGATGCAGCAACCAAACATTACCAGAAATGAGATCCTTCAAAAATATCGCAAACGCGTTTGGTGCGTCATCATTTCTAGTGCTTTACGGAAGTAGTTGGTGCAATAAATCGGTGGGGTAAAATGGGGTGAGACTTTAGAATAGTACTTATTTATTTATTTATTTAGGCATTTTTATATAGCGCTTATCATAAAGCTCTAAGCGCTTTACAATTATTAAAACATGTAAACTAAGTAAATACAAATGAGACACTAGGATAGTAACTACTATTCTATAGAAACAATGAAAATGGCTATAAAACGAGGACACTTTGACACTTCAGGATCAACCCGAAACAGAAAATGAGGTAGGACAAGGAGGGTGCATCACAGGTCATAGGCGGACCTAAACAGATGAGTTTTAAGGGACTTTTTGAAAATGGACGAGGTTTCACTATGACGTATATGTAAGGGGAGCTGGTTCCAGAACGTGGGCCCATGGAAGCAGAAGGAGCGTTCACCGATAGTCTTAGTTTTAGTTCTTGGGATTGAGAGGGTTCTACTGTCAATGGAAGAACGTAGTTGTCTTGAGGAAATGTAAGGAAGCAACAGTTCAGAGAGATAGACAGGAAAGTGAGGGTCAGTGAACGAGTTGAAGCAAAGATTGGCAGACTTGTATTTGATGCGAGAGGATATTGGAAGCCAGTGTCTTATAAAGTATGTTACTTGAATGATTTTTTTTTGTTGTTGTTTCAATTTACATTGGTAGATGGGAAGTTCGCGCATTTCGACCGCCATTGTTTGTCGGGCTATAGCTAGTGTGTAAGAAAAATAATATGAGCAAGCCATTTTAAGACGAGAGTCGTGTCTATGATTGAAATTATTTTTTAATGCAGACATTTGAAAAAGGATATGAACGTTTTAGGATAAGAACGCTTTAGGATATGAACGGTTTAGGATATGAACGCTTTAGGATATGAACGCGTTAGGATGTGTAAGTTTTAGGATGTGAAAGTTATAGGAAATGAACGCTTTAGGATATGAACGCTTTAGGATATGAACGCTTTAGGATATGAACGCTTTAGGACATGAACGCTTTAGGATATGAACGCTTTAGGATATGAACGCTTTAGGATATGAACGCTTTAGGATGTGAAAGTTATAGGATATGAACGCTTTAGGACATGAACGCTTTAGGATATGAACGCTTTAGGATGTGAAAGTTTTAGGAAGTGAAAGTTTTAGGATATGAACGCTTTAGGATATGAACGCTTTAGGATATGAACGCTTTAGGATAAGAACGCTTTAGGATGTGAAAGTTATAGGATATGAACGCTTTAGGACATGAACGCTTTAGGATGTGAACGCTTTAGGATGTGAAAGTTTTAGGATGTGAAAGTTGTAGGATATGAAAGTTGTAGGAAGTGCAGGGTTCAGGATGTGAAAGTTTCAGGATGTGAAAGTGAGTTTTAGGGGATAGGAGTGTATTGAACTAAATGAAAGAAAGACATTATTTGTGTTAAAGACATGTAGTTGGAACAATGTTGTACCTCCCTGCCACCTCCCCTCCCTCTGTGTTTCATAAATCAGCTAAGTTGTGTTTCATGATTGCAGCGCATGGCAGCTCAATCATATCCCAACGTGGTCAAGAAATATTTAAGTTAATCTCTAACCGCAGAAATCGAAAACTTTCTTGAATAAAGCAAACAGTTTTTTACAAATTTAAGAAATGCTGTGACGGCTGTCAGTGTTCACAGTTACGAAGTGCTGTTACGGCTGTCAGTGTTCACAGTTACGAAGTGCTGTTAAGGCTGTCAGTGTTCACAGTTACGAAGTGCTGTTACAGCTGTCAGTGTTCACAGTTATGAAGTGCTGTTAAGGCTGTCAGTGTTCACAGTTACGAAGTGCTGTTACGGCTGTCAGTGTTCACAGTTATTGAAGTGCTGTTACAGCTGTCAGTGTTCACAGTTACGAAGTGCTGTTACGGTTGTATGTGTTCACATTTTGATGATCACGCCCCTACCGCCCAGTCTTACCAGTGGCGCCCAGTCTTACCAGTGGCGCCCACACTAACAAGTGGCGCCCAGTCTTACCAGTGGCGCCCAGTCTTACCAGTGGCGCCCAGTCTTACCAGTGGCGCCCACACTAACAAGTGGCGCCCAGTCTTACCAGCGGCGCCCAGTCTTACCAGTGGCGCCCAGTCTAACCAGTGGCGCCCACACTAACAAGTGGCGCCCAGTCTTACCAGCGGCGCCCAGTCTTACCAGTGGCGCCCAGTCTTACCAGTGGCGCCCAGTCTTACCAGCGGCGCCCAGTCTTACCAGCGGCGCCCAGTCTTACCAGCGGCGCCAAGTCTTACCAGTGGCGCCCAGTCTTACCAGTGGCGCCCAGTCTTACCAGCGGCGCCCAGTCTTACCAGTGGCGCCCAGTCTTACCAGTGGCGCCCAGTCTTACCAGTGGCGCCCAGTCTTACTAGTGGCGCCCAGTCTTACCAGTGGCGCCCAGTCTTACCAGTGGCGCCCAGTCTTACTAGTGGCGCCCAGTCTTACCAGCGGCGCCCAGTCTTACCAGCGGTACCGTTTCATTTAAATTACCGTCATCAAAACCCCCAAAATACGTTCGATCACCCCCCCCCCCAATCGTCGCACATTGTGATCATACTTATTATCTCCATGTGGTCAGTGAGTACATATGCGCAGGGAAGTCATGGGTAAGGGGGTCTAAAGAATGGATGTGATGTGGTTTTGAACAACAATGTCAATACGGGGTTGTGTCTGTGTTCAATAGCTCTAATGGCCGTCCTATGTCTGTGTTCAATAGCTCTAATTGCCGTCCTATGTCTGTGTTCAATAGCTGTAATCGCCGTCCTATGTCTGTGTTCAATAGCTCTAATGGCCGTCCTATGTCTGTGTTAAATAGCTCTAATGGCTTTCCTGTGTCTGTGTTCAATAGCTGTAATGGCCGTCCTATGTCTGTGTTCAATAGCTCTAATGGCCGTCCTGTGCCTGTGTTCAATAGCTCTAATGGCCGTCCTATGTCTGCGTTCAATAGCTCTAATTGACGTCCTATGTCTGTGTTCAATATCTCTAATCGCCATCCTATGTCTGTGTTCAATAGCTCTAATGGCCGTCCTATGTCTGTGTTAAATAGCTCTAATGGCTTTCCTGTGTCTGTGTTTAATAGCTGTAATGGCCGTCCTATGTCTGTGTTCAATAGCTCCAATGGCCGTCCTATGACAGCTACATGTCCAAGGAGGTGTTGCACATATTTTATGTCGATTTCAAAGCGTTTAAAACTATAGTCTCACCACAAATCACCTCACTATAGTCTCACCACACATCACTTCACTACAGTCGCACCACAAATCAATCACTACAGTCTCACCACACATCACTTCACTATATTCGCACCACGGAGTCGTTACTGTGTCTAGCAATACACGTTTGATAACGTTAACAAAAAGTACACATTTTAATTGTCTGATAACGGAGTCTTAAGTGCAATTGTATCACTATAGCCTGGGGTGTGTTTTCTACTGCCCACGCCCCTCCCTAACACCATATCTTGAAAAAGTACTTTATGGACGGGCGGTGAATTGTCAACATTGTTCTTATTCTCCACAACCAAATGACATTATTTATATATAGACTATCGGGAGAGATAGAGAGAGAGAGAAATTAGCGACACATTGAAAGAGAACAGAGGGAGAAAAAGAGAGATAGAGAGAGAATGAAAGAGAGAGAGAGAAAGAAAGTGAGAGGAAGATAGGGAGAGGGAGAAATTAGAGACACATTGAAAGAGAACAGAGGGAGAAAAGGAGAGAAAGAGAGAGAGAGAGAGAGAGAGAGAGAGGGGGGAAAGAGAGAGAGAGAAAGTGAGAGGAAGATAAGGAGAGAGAAATTAGAGACACATTGAAAGAGAACAGAGGGAGAAAAGGAGAGAAAGAGAGAGAGAGAGAGAGAGAGAGAGGGGGGAAAGAGAGAGCGAGAAAGTGAGAGGAAGATAAGGAGAGAGAAATTAGAGACACATTGAAAAAGAACTGAGGGAGAAAAAGAGAGAAAGAGAGAGAGAGAGGAAAAGAGAGAGAGAGAGAAAGTGAGAGGAAGATAGGGAGAGAGAGAAATTAGATACAAAGACAACGAGAGAGAGAGAGAAAGGGAGAGAGCGGCAGTTGAAATTTGAAAAATATCAATTTTACAAGTCATCCCAGCATCTCCGTATTTGTATGGGCAACAATACATTACAAACATATAGTTTTAAATACGAGCGGCTACTCATTAAGGTATTTCATACAGACGGAAAACACTACAACATAAGCAACAGATATACAAACACTACACACACTGGACATAAGAATATACATGCACTATAAATTAGGGAGTAACAATAAATTTATGACCGATATAAACAAGGCATATATCCCCGAGCAATTTTTTTACAATTAATACTAAAGAGACGTGAGACTCTTTGGCGCTGCTGTAAGAGACATCAGACACAGCGGTCTCTTGCTTTGTCTCCGAACAGGGCAACTACTAAGCTACCGGTAAACTTTGATTAGGGTTGGAACCCTTGATTTCGGCTGGGGAAAAAAAACACTTAATTCGGGTTAGATACTTTGTGTTTCGGTTGGGGAAACTGGGAATATTGCACTAGCACTAGAAGTCTGTTCCGTTGTTAGTTTGTCTCAGAGGTAACCAACATTTTCCACCCTATTATTGTACTAGCACTAGAAGTTGGTACCGTTGTATGTTTTTATCTCAGAGCTCAGACCACATTTCTCACCCTTTTATTGTACTAGCACTAGAAGTTGGTACCGTTTTTTGTTTGTCTCAGAGCTCAGACCAGATTTCTCACCCTTTTATTGTACTAGCACTAGAAGTTGGTACCGTTGAATGTTTGTCTCAGAGCTCAGACCACATTTCTCACCCTTTTATTGTACTAGCACGAGAAGTTTGTACCGTTGAATGTTTATCTCAGAGCTAAGACCACATTTCTCACCCTTTTATTGTACTAGCACGAGAAGTTTGTACCGTTGAATGTTTGTCTCAGAGCTCAGACCACATTTCTCACCCTATTATTGTACTAGCACGAGAAGTTTGTACCGTTGAATGTTTGTCTCAGAGCTCAGAACCAACATTTCTCACACCATTATTGTATACTAGCACTAAAGAGTCTGCACTGCTGAGTATGTCTGTTTGTCTGCCCCAGAGCTCACCGAAAGCTCAGTCTAAAACACTTGTAATTGATGCCCTCATTTTAATGCTGATTCTTCTGTCATAGTGCAACTCCTCCAAATCTCTTCACACATACGGGACTGAGCGTGGGGGGGGGGGGGGGGGGGGGGGGGGGGGTTGGAGGGAGAGGGGGTTCTCAGCCTACAACATTAATATTTCAGTGTTCGGCCCTACAGGTAGATTACGGCTCTACATGTAAATTGTGTACGGCTTGAAAGGTAGGCTACAACCCGAATGGGGATTTTTTCTTATATGAATATTTGAATAAATTATATACATTTTATCATCATCGGTGTGATGAACAAAGTTGAAATAGTTTCGGGTGAGATTGTTTCGTATCTTCTGTGACAGGATCCACTCAAATTTTGGCATTAACTTTTTAGTTTACCCAACAGAAGGTGCGGCCTAGTGACTGGGCCGCACTTTGACTTGCTAAGGCCCTAAGCTATACAAAAATCCAGACCCCCCCCCCCCCCCCACCCCCACTCCCTTTTTACCCCACAACCCAATTGCCGTTTTTAAATTACATCAACTGGTGAAAGAAAAATTAAAAACATATAGCCGTCAGATTGTGAGGCCGTCAGATTGTGAGGCCGTCAGATTGTGAGGCCGTCTGATTGTGAGGCCGTAAGTTTATCTAGACAGAGCCTAAAGAGTGGCGCCAGGTGGGAATTTTTCAACCCTTAAAATACATCAGTAGTTTACTAAAATATTAATAATAAACAAAGGCAGCGCCCATGTGCTTCCGGGGTCATGGGGGGTCAGGGTTGAAATACTTGACTGGTGGATGGGAGTTAATGCGAATGGTCCACGGATGAGGGGGTGTAATACTTGCCGACCCCCGGACTCCTGGCGCCCCATGCTAATCCACTGTGTAGCACCCCGCGCCACAGCGTAACATTGAACATGGCGTATAGCGTACCCCCACTTCTATCGCAAAAGACGTACTGGACTTAATCGTCGTTCTTGACTTACTGCCTGATTCAGTCACGATCTTACAATAAATTGTCTTTCAACGTCCCAGGCCTTAACTTACAACGTATCGTAAGAATTACCTTCCGGGGCTAAGCTTGTCATCTTGAGCATTACAGCAAACGCGTAATATAATATGATGTTTTCATCAACATTCACTTCTTATTTCATACGTTGTTGTTGTTTTTTTTAAATGAATAATATCCACCCTTGTGTTGTAAATGTCATCACTCAAATCATCCTTGAATGATGTCAAGACTTTTTGTCTTAAAACGTTAGTTATCTTTCTGTTACCTTGATGTTTCAAACATCATCATTGTGTGTGTGGTTCTTGATGTTTTAAACATCATTACTGTCTATTGAATTCTTGACGTTTGCAACATCATTAAATTGTCTATTTCATTCTTGATATTTTAAACATCATTATTGTCTATTTCATTCTTGATATTTTAAACATCATTATTATCTATTGAATTCTCGATGATTTAAAAATAATTGTTTTCTATTGCATTCTTGATTTTTTAAACATCATTGTTGTCTATTTCATTCTTGATGTTTCAAACATCATTACTGTCTATTGCATTCTTGATATTTTAAACATCATTGTTGTCTTTTGAATTCTTCTCCCCTCACAGTGCCCCATCCAAACCCCTCTTTGATTTCCTCCAAAAAGCACTTCTAAAGGAGCATTTCTATAACGGATCAATTCTGCTGCTCTATAACATTCTAGTCTCAGATGTGCTCGCCTGTTTCACCTGTCTCAGATGTGCTCGCCTGTTTCACCTGTCTTAGATATGCTCGCCTGTTTCACCTGTCTCAGATGTGCTCGCCTGTTTCACCTGTCTCAGATGTGCTCGCCTGTTTCACCTGTCTTAGATGTGCTCGCCTGTTTCACCTGTCTTAGATGTGCTCGCCTCTTTCACCTGTCGTATCTTCTTGACCGTATCGCTTCTTGTCTAATGTTAAACCAATTAAATACCTCCTCAGCTACCTGCGACAACAGACAGGTAGACTCCTGACCGCATTGACTACCTGTGCGATACAAAATCTCTGCACCCGGAGGGTCTGTTTAATTGTCACACATATATTTTTATCAAAGTTTTTACAGCAGTTGTGTGTTTAATGTGACAATTCATAGCACCAGCGGTGTGTTAATGTGACAATTCATAGCACCAGCGGAGTGTTAATGTGACAATTCATAGCACCAGCGGTGTGTTAATGTGACAATTCATAGCACCAGCGGTGTGTTAATGTGACAATTCATAGCACCAGCGGTGTGTTAATGTGACAATTCATAGCACCAGCGGTGTGTTTAATGTGACAACTCATATCACCAATGGTGTGTTAATGTGACAACTCATATCACCAGCGGTGTGTTAATGTGACAACTCATATCACCAGCGGTGTGTTAATGTGACAACTCATATCACCAGCGGTGTGTTAATGTGACAACTCATATCATCAGTGGTGTGTTAATTTTACTATTATATCAGTAATATCAACTTGCGAGATTCCTCCACTAGCCATTTAACTATGTAATGTCACTTCCATGTAAAATCAGTTTTTTGTTATATGCAATATCTGAAATATATACTGTAATATAATGTTCCCCGCAGTGTAGTATCATCTATTGACCAGTAACGTTTCATGAGTGGTCACCTGTACATGTAGATTATGGAATGCGGTGTAAATCTAATGTAATTTATTTTTCGGGTCAGGAATAATGTAGTATGATAATAGATCAAGTTGGTGTATCGTTTAGTAATCTATTTTAACGCAAGCTTAAATCTAGCATAACGTTAGTACTGACACCATGCAATGTAGTGTCAAATAATTGTAATGTAACGTACTGTGGTTGGAATGTGCTGTATACTCGCGAAATGCATCGATTATAGAGAAGTATTATTAAACTGTTTTTTTTCTCTTTAAAAAAACTATAACCCAAGTCATCAGTCCCCCCCCCCCTTTCCCCCCGACCCCTCTCTTGAACATCCGAAATCTCCCAGAAACCTACTACATGAAACAAACAAGTACACCGTACGATTGCAAACGGTCCCGGAAACCAGGGACCCTCCGAAACCACACCGGTCTCATGTAACACTAAAAGAACAACCGATTGTCACATCAGACATAATATTTCAAAAAGTGAAGGGGGAAAAAAATGTTCACTTACCAAGACCGAGCGTTTTAAACCATAGAATTCCTCCGACACTATCAAGACACTTTGATGTCACGTACTCCGAACTAACTCCGATTGAAACAAACTTAAGGAAAGAATTCCACGGAAATCCACGGGATTTTATTTTTAATTCTTTCTTCTTCTTCAGAAACACAAGCCCCAAGAATGTCACAGTTTTGGAACAACACACATCCAGTATCCCATAGAGTCAAGTTCTGATTGAGATTTTCGGAAACTCTAGACCTGTCCGTGTCGCCAGCAGACGTGAGCCGGTCGGTTGATATGAAATAAGCCGCTACGGTAGTGGCCGACCTGGAGGTTCGGCGATTGATTCCTTGTGATTGGGGGCCTTTCAGGTAAATCTACGAAAACGTTTACTGCCACTATTTCTTCAGCAACATTACAGGTTATTTATTTTTATTTTTTTTAGTTGAGAAAACCCCGTTTTAGTTCGGACAGTCCCCCGTTCCGAGAGTATTGGCAGATTTTGGGGGAAAACTCTCAAACACCAACCGCCCAACTTGTTTGTTTAATTATTTCGTCGCGAGCTTCTTGTCAATCGTGTCAACCTAGCCCCGCCCACGGGTCGCCATTTTGAAGTCACACTGAGGTCCGGGTGTCGCACGCGACAAGTCAACTCTGTCGACGCATTGGTTGGCAGCTAATCTGACTCCTGCTCGTCATTCGGACCCCCATGGGGGTGGGATTTTCGGGCCCCGCCTTCCATAAAGTTTTTTTTTTTTCTCTCATCGATTGTGCAGTGTTAACAAATGGAGGCTGCGACAGCCATCGTACGTTCGGGGGGGGGGGGGGGGGTGTGGGCGGG
>CAXITT010000071.1:212760-234247 GCA_964033795.1 Lymnaea stagnalis
CCCCCCCCCCCCACACACACACACACACGAACACTGTTATTTTCTCCCCACAGGTTAAAAGAAATAATTCCTAGAATTTAAATGTATTGTAATCCAACTAGGCGCCACATCCTCTAAGGGTGAATAATAAATTTACCACCAATTATTCTACCACTTAAAACAGGTTTATAAAAATATAAATTGTTAAGTAAAAGAAGCCGTCCTCTTTTTTTCCATCCCTGATTTCAATTATCAAGATAAGTCAAATTGCATACAAATGTGTTTAGAGTCATCTAGTGCGCCAATGTGAGGGAACGTGGCGAACCTCACCGATGATTCTAAATATGCAGTCTTTGAGGGTACTGCTCCTGGGCAACCTCTTTTCTTTCCCCGCTGTGGTGGGATTTAGTCACACTGCAGAAAAACATGTAACCCGTATTAGAGGGCGTCTGCTACCTATGCCCTCCCCCCCCCCCCCAGGCGGGAAGGGGGGCATAGCAACGTAAAATATATCCACCCCAGCCCTAGAAAGTCCGGCCCGGTTACCCCGGCCGGCCAGGTGTGTTCCTTCTCTGATACTGCATAGTCATTCGAGTGGATTGGTGGGTGTGGCTGTTTCAGGGGTGGAATGCCCCGGCGTGCCGTTTTGTGGCCTGAATGTAATAAAGAAACAACTGGGGGAGTGGTTGAAAGCCAGTTGGCAGTAGCGGGGGTGCGCTGGGAAAGACTTTATGTGCTTCGGCTCAATAGTTTTCTGATTTTTTTAAGCACATTGATTAGTATGCCAATGTGTTTGTACCAAGATGACCTGCTACTTCCAACTTTGGCACACAAATTTTGTCCATGTCAGCATCCAGTCAGACATTTTACTATAGGCTTTTAACAACTGTTAAAGTAATATCTTTAGACCAACAAGGTCTAAATAGACCAGGGGGTTAGGGTGGAATGATCTAATATCAATATGTGTGTCACAGGATCTGATACACCAACATACAATCCAGAATACAAGTAAACCAACAGAAAACATAAAAATACATCCAGTGTCACTCCGGGTCAGTTTTCAGTCCTCTAGGAATATATCCAGTTGGTCAGCGCTGATGTCCAGCAGCTTGAGATACGACTTGAGGGGGGCCGGGATGGGAAGGCGGTCAATGGTGCTGAGAATTTCCCTGTGGTGCCGTACGTCACTCAGGTGGGCGCGGAGGGCCTGAAACAAATGACACGTACATAAACTAAGTGTAAACTGAAAACATCATATCTCCGCTAGTTACTTCAAGTAACCACTAGTTACTTCAAGTAACATGATTACATTTCAACCTACCCTAAAAGATAGCACATCACACACATACACACCCTCATATCATTGCATTCCAGAAAGTTAACTCTTTGTACAACTACTTACCAGCTCACAACAAAAATCTCACACACAAATTATGTCTCTGTGTGTGTGTGTGTTAATTAAGTACGAGAGGGAGGGAGGCCGACAAAAGAATATTCTTTGAAATATGAGGGGACAATAAGCAGACATTTTGGAAAGCACTGCCATGACCCCCATGGCCTCACCTTCCTGGAGCACGCCAGAAGAGAACATGACCCCCATGGCCTCACCTTCCTGGAGCACGCCAGAAGAGAACATGACCCCCATGGCCTCACCTTCCTGGAGCACGCCAGAAGAGAACATGACCCCCATGGCCTCACCTTCCTGGAGCACGCCAACCTGGAGCAGCCCGGAAGAGAACATGACCCCCATGGCCTCACCTTCCTGGAGCACGCCAGAAGAGAACATGACCCCCATGGCCTCACCTTCCTGGAGCAGCCCGGAAGAGAACATGACCCCCATGGCCTCACCTTCCTGGAGCACGCCAGAAGAGAACATGACCCCCATGGCCTCACCTTCCTGGAGCACGCCAGAAGAGACGGCACTGTCTTCAGGGTGAGAATCATCCAGTGGTGAAGTCTGTCTTGTAGTTCATCCTTCCCCGGCAATATGATCCAGTTTTCATTGCGCAGGTCCCAGCCTGCCTTGACCAGGTAGAGAGCTTCTTTCAGAAACCCTGAATATGCCAGCCAAAACAAGGGGGACTTCCTGGAAATGGTCATAATGGAACAATTAATAAACATGGAAATAACACATTTTCCCCACATGCATGATATTTGTGTAAATGCATTTATATTTATGTATAATTTCATTTACAGGGCTTTGCTTTGTGTGGCAAATTTTAAGAATGATCTACCAAAAACTGAATTTAAGACTATGCAGTAAAAGAGATGACTTGACCAAGCCAAGACTTGAACCAAGTCTGACATATGACAGTGGTGAGTCTTACATATGACAGTGGTGAGTCTTAATAATAATAATAATAAAGTTCATTTAAAAAAAACACGCTTCATCCCCAAAGGCTCGAAGCGCGGTACAAAGTCAACAAAAAACAATCTATAATTCACCACATTTAAAACAAACACAACACTACAAAAACTAATTACAAGCATACAATATCAAAGTCTTTCTGGCCATTTCAACACTAAGCAACACAGCAACACATGGAAAATAAGGTAGACAATCATCCCAGAAGGTATTTGCGAAATAGATGTGTCTTACATACGACAGTGGTGAGTATTCTATCAAACATATCAGTCTGAACAAAAAATACCTTGATCATGGAAGAAACTATAATCAACTTTACGGGGTAAGTAAGAATATTGCAAGTTGAGTATGTCATAACCTTGGCAGTTGCTTTGGTAAGAGTTGGGGCTTGCTCACAAATACTACTTAAGATGCGTGCCGATCATGTGTAATGATTTGACCCCATTTTGCACCAATATGGAAGTGTGCCGATCATGTGTAATGATTTGACCCCATTTTGCACCAATATGGACGTGTGATTGTTTAGAGGTTTTTTTTTCATTCTCCTTATTGAACAAGACAAAACAAGTGATTTGACTTACTTCCCCATTGTGAACTGATCAGGTCCGAGCTCCGAGCCAGCCTGGCAGATAAGCTGTATACATGGCAAAAAATGTTGTCTTCGTATGACACCGACCACAAGCCCTCGCTGCAGGGGGGTCAGGTTACCCTTGTCACGTACATCCAACCGACCCCCACCGTCCAGCAGAGCCTGAACTATTTTGTCCAAGGGCTCTCCTCCTTAGACAGTGCCGTAAAAATTGAAAAATTCTTTTTATTATTCACATTCATTTTTTTTAAAATGGAAGAGATAAATTAGTATGTCTTGGGCTGAACCCCCCAAATTTCTGCTGATATGACTGTTTAACTCTTGGCAGCCCTTGAGAATTTTATCGGTAATTCTTATTATTTGCCAACATTCATGATTTAAAATTTGAACAGAAAAGACAATCGAGAGAGCAGAGTTGTAAATTAGTAAAGTATGTATCTAGCATGTCTTTTGACTGAATCCTGACATACCTATTTTGGAAAGTGCCAGGTGCAAAGGGGTGTGTCCACTGATGTCCGGCAGTGTCGTGTCGGCCCCGAGCTGGATCAGTTTAAGAATGGTGTCCAGTTTGTTGGTGGCGACCGCTGACATGAGCGGTGTCTGCAGTGACCTTTCACTCCTGGCATTCACATTTGCCCCTGCTGAGACCAGGTGTTCTACAAGGTCAGGGTTACCCTGCAGACAATAAAACACACTTTAGCCAAACACCAAAAAAAAAAGTTCTACGATGAAATTTGCTTACAAACATCAGGAAATTGAACTTCAGCCTGGCTTACATCTATAGTCTACTTGTTAACCATCTCAGCAACAATTTTGATGTCATTTTTTCATTTTGATTACTGAATTAAGGGGTTACTGGTCTTCTTCTCATTGTCTGCCTTGAAGGGGTTACTGGTTCTTCTTCTCATTGTCTGCCTTGAAGGTGTTACTGGTATACTTCTCATTGTCTGCCTTGAAGGTGTTACTGGTCTTCTTCTCATTGTCTGGCTTGAAGGTGTTACTGGTCTTCTTCTCTTGTCTGCCTTGAAGGTGTTACTGGTCTTCTTCTCATTGTCTGCCTTGAAGGTGTTACTGGTTCTTCTTCTCATTGTCTGCCTTGAAGGTGTTACTTCTCTTCTTCTCATTGTCTGCGTTGAAGGGGTTACTGGTCTTCTTCTCATTGTCTGCCTTGAAGGGGTTACTGGTTCTTCTTCTCATTCTCTGCGTTGAAGGTGTTACTGGTCTTCTTCTCATCTTCTCATTGTCTGCCTTGAAGGTGTTACTGGTCTTCTTCTCAATGTCTGGCTTGAAGGGGTTACTGGTTCTTCTTCTTACTGTCTGCCTTGAAGGTTTTACTGGTCTTCTTCTCATTGTCTGCTTTGAAGGGGTTACCGGTCTTCTTCTCAATGTCTGCCTTGAAGGGGTTACTGGTTCTTCTTCTGATTGTCTGCGTTGAAGGGGTTACTGGTCTTCTTCTCAATGTCTGCCTTGAAGGGGTTACTGGTTCTTCTTCTGATTGTCTGCCTTGAAGGGGTTACTGGTCTTCTTCTCACTGTTTGCCTCGCTGCACACAGCAGCAGAATGGCAACATTTAGGGACATGGCTTATTAGGTGGCGTCAAGGTTTTAGAATCCCTGGTGTGACGTTTAAGTGTTTTTAATGTAGTTCAGCACCGGATGATTGGGTAAAACTTGGACCGCCTTTTCAACAAGGTGTGTACGTAGTGAGTCTGCATAAATCAATCAGGAGGACTTCAGGGACTGGAGGCAGTTTGGATTCCTAAAATATAGTAGATGGTTATCTGTTAGGTGGAAGATTAAGACACACAAGAGGGCCTGCAAGAGATGTTCATAGCAGAGTAATGTATTTTATCAAACCAACCAAGGAGTTGAGTTCATTGGTTGCTTTACATCATACACCACAGACGGGCATCTACAGCTGGAGGAGGAGGAGCAGGGTGGCTGAATAGGTTAAATCTCACGGTTGCTATGCCAACAAATCTCCCTGAATTGGTTGTATTTTGTGCAGGAACATCTATAAACATAATCCTTATCTACAAGGTAAAGGGCACATAAGCCAATCAGAGCAAGGCACATACAGCCAATCACAGCAAGGCACACATTTTTTTCATAATGCAATCAATCAAAAAGCCTCTAACCCTGTTGCTGGCTTTGTGAAGTGGCCTGAAGCCCAAGTTGTCCATGGCATGCACATCTGCTCCCTGCTCAATGAGCAGCTTGGCAACTCTGGTCTGGTTCTCCAGCACTGCTCCTGACAGGGGTGTTTGACTCTGGGCGTCCTTGACCTCGAGGGATGCCCCGTGTTGGATCATAGTGGTGATGCAGTTTAGGAGACCCTTCTCGCACGCCACATGGATGGGGTACTTGCCACTGGCATCTGCAATGTTCATTTTGGCGCCGTGACGACAAAGAAAATCAACCTGCATGGAGGGTCGGAGAGTTTTTAAAAGCTTTTTACTTACAAACGACATATTCTTACACAATTTTAAAATCTCTATGTACAAAAAACTCATTCATGCAAGACTTCTGCAAATCAAAACGCAAAAATAGTTACTGGCATTTAAGTCCTGTGTTTACTTAAGATCAATTACACCAAGCGTATTATCCAAATATAAGGACATCTTACCATCTCTGGCTTGTCCGCCATGATGGCTTTGTGCAGTGGAGTCTCCCCTCCTTTGAATTTCTTGGTGGGCGTGTTGACGTCCCCGCCATGTTCCAGTAGTAGCACCATGACCTCGACATAACCTGCCGCAGCGGCAATGTGAATGGCGTTTTCACCTGTTTCAGTTCTGCAAGAGTTGATCTGCCCGCCCTGCAGCACCAAGACACTGGGGAGGGGGGGGGGGGCCCCAAGGAGATCAAAAGATAAAGATTCTATTGGGAATGGCGTTTTCACCTGTTTCAGTTCTGCAAGAGTTGATCTGCCCGCCCTGCAGCACCAAGACACTGGGGAGGGGGGGGGGGGCCACAAGGAGATCAAAAGATAGAGATTCTATTGGGTATATAAGTCAGTGTCCTCACATTACTGTCAATGCAGTTGAACAATGTTATGGAGATATTTGGTCGATCCTTTTCCAGAAATTAATTTTAAAATCAAATTCTAAAAATTATGTAACACACGTAACCTTTTTAATGTCAAATATCACCTTATATTACCTGAATACCTCTGTGTGTCTCATATAATTACTTGACTACCTCTGTGTGGCTGATATAATTAGCCGACTACTTCTGTGTGTCCCATATAATTACCTCACCACCTATGTGTCCCATTTAATTAGCTGACAACCTCTGTGTGGCCCATATAATTTCAAGACAACCTCTATGTTGCTCATATAATTACCTGACAACCTCTGTGTGGCCCATATAATTACCTGACAACCTCTGTTTGGCCCATATAATTACCTGACAACCTCTGTGTGTCCCATATAATTACCTGACAACCTCTGTGTGTCCCATTGCACAAGCTAAATGTAAAGGAGTCCGCCCAAAATCATCAGCACAGTTGCTTATGGCCCCGGCCTTCAGAAGCAATTTAACACATTCCAGGTGTCCATTTTTGGCTGCGTGGTGAATGGCTCGCCTGTTTTTTTCATCGCCGTAACTCATGCGTGGGTGAAGGGACAGTAACTTGGACAGCACAGTGACATTGCCACGAATAGCTGCATGTATTACACACTGGTTGATGTCCAAAGGAAGTCTGAAAAAAAAGTTACATGATTACCAGAAAATATAAACTTCTGTTTAAAAAATCATAAACCATAATTGAATGACTTACTCATTACACAAATCAACTAAATGTACATTAAAATTTTACAATAAAGATACTTTAAAAAGGTGATATTTGTAAATTTGCCATTAAAAAAAAAAGTTAAAATCTGATTTTTATTAAGACGTCTTGCAATGAAAACTCATTTCCAGTCAGGCTTGACAATAGGTAAAAATATATAATGTGATATTTTTTTACCCACAATTATTATAATTTTAAATATCTTAAAGTTCTTTAAGCATTTGTTCAGAGGTCTACCATGAAACATGTTAAGATATCAACGTACAAATAAGTCAAATGTATCTTATCCTGTCTGCTCCCTTCTTAACTTACTAGGTTAAAAATGAAAATGGAACATAATACAAAAAGATTATACAAACTTCATTCCACCCCACCCATTTGTTACATTTACAATTGATAGTTTAAAAAGAAGGAAATTGTTTTTTCAAGCATAATTCTTGATAATACCTTGGATCATTAAGTTTAGTTTGCACCAGAGAATCAATAACCATCATGTGCTCTCCATCCATACTATTGATGAAAATCTCCATCAGTTTTTCAATCTGAGCTGCCTCTTTATCATTGACTGATGCCATTCCGAGCCTTCAAATCTCATGTACACCCACCTGTAAAGTTAAGGATATATGTTTTCACACTAAAATACTGGTTTCCATATGTGTTTACAATAAATTACATTGGGCTTTTTTACATGATCAAAATTAATCTATTCTGATTATGCAACCCCTTTTTTTAAAAATTAAACATAGTGGCTACATCATCGGGGAAAAAGTATCAAGCAATTAAAGTTTTCACTTCTGAAAGCTACTAACAAATAAATAGTGGACAAACATATGTTTAGGCTTGAAAAAAAGACATGACACTTACAAGGACGTTTTGGCTAAATGCCTACTTCAGCAGACATGACACAACAAGAAACAATTAATAAATAAAAATTTAAATCATGTGTTGGCAGATTCTGGTCAACTACCAACACTAGTTACAGTATAGTAGAATTAGAATATAGAATAGAAATCTGTTTGAGTTTATTAAAAAAGTAAATAAATTGATAAATGTTACGGCACGGAATGATTATATATTTCATGATTGGAGAAAAGTCAAAAGTAATCTCTGCGTGCTTCGGCTTAGCATGGGATTTGGAATGGTAAGAGACATACTCATGCCATGAACTCATGTTTTATTTATTTTTTTTAAAGTTGGAATGATATTCAGAATATCCACCCAGAAATTTCATTACAGTTACAGATACTCTGAGAGATGCTTAGGATCGATCAGTTCGGGACGATTTCTTTCTCTCAGGGCGAGGACTGAAAGATTTTAAAATTATGTACGCATTTACCAGGGTGCTCCCCCTGAAGTCTGAAGTCACTATTACTAACTAATCTTAATCTTACTTATTAATGAGAACTAATACGTCCCTGATATGGCTATGACTCATGAGAATGAACTGAATGGCTGTTTTTTTTTTTTTTCCACTAGAGACTAGAGAAAATAATTTAATGTCATATCTTGTGTTAAAATATTAAAAGTGTTTTATTTATGCGCTGAAAATGTACAACAATGCAATCAAAAAACTAAAACATTTCCATTTGTTTGCATCAATAAAGGAATGTATCTTAATTTAGAAAGGCAAAACTGAAAGAGAGAGAATTGTACATTTAAAACTTAGGAAGATTGGCTTTTTTACATTTTTCTATCAATATCAGTCAGTATCAGTAGTATCAGCGTTCGACTCGTTCGTGCTTTCATAATTATTTAATTTACATTTATTAATTATTAATAATCATTCATACTCATACCTTTTTTTAAGAACAAATATTGTCAAAAAACACTAACTGCAAACTACAACTGGCGACCCCGAGAATGTATAGAATTACGCATTTTTTCTTTTACCAAAAGTCTGAACTCCTTTGTGGTTCTAAGTGATCAGACCAATAATTTTACACATTCAACTCCTAGTAATGTTGACAAAATTTTGAACCCAAACAAGCGTCACTGGCTAAAATTACAACAAAGCGACAGCTGTTTCCGGTATTTGCCAGAATTTGACAATTTTAATTTTATATTTTTCATTATTAGTTAGGGAAGCGTTATCCGCACAGCTCTGCGAATAAAAGTTAATGGGCATGTCAAATACCCTTAAATTTATGCGAATAGCAAACTATTAGTTTGGAAATTCCCTTTTCAAAACAATAATGCTTTACCAGATATATTTTAAGTTCAGTTTTGTAACATGTATCTGTTGAGTGGGCCCATTCTTAATCTATGTTTGTCAATCACTGTTCGTAGTTCACAGTTGAGTGAACATTTTATTAACTATTACAATATTACAAACACAAACATACTAAAAAAAGACAAAATAATTTGTTGTTATAAATATTTATCTTGAATAATATATAAATATTTGGTAAATAACTTTTAGAAATTTTCTTTCATATAAACTTTCGGTGTCTGTTGGCTGTTTTTTTCCTTTCCATATAGCCTATAGATATAGATCAGAGGAACTCTCTATTAATAGTATTATTAATTCAAGATTCAATATCATACTATATGATAAATCATGCCATATAGTATGATATACTTAGTCACTGCCTCATTTTAAATACGCAACGGGATCCATGACTCCATAGAAATAGAAGAAAAGTGGCCCGCGACAACGATAAATATGGGCATGGGAGGAGAAAGAACATTAAAATATATGTTTCAGTGTGGAATATCATGTCAGTTTATGAAATTATTTAAGCCTCATAAAAGCTACAATTTAAAAATGAGACTATAATTAATTGTTATTAATTTTTTTTTTATTTACTGTCTAAGCCGGAGCCCACAGTAAATCCTCCGTGATCCCCCTTTGAGTCGTAACCTATGGGTGGAATTTGTAGCAAGGCATATTCCTCATCAGACCCTCTGTGACCTACATACGACTTACCCTTAAAAGTTCCCCAGAGCACCATCCCATAATTCTATGCTGAGTCGGATGTATACGGGTGCTAGCTGCGAGTGAATGGAAGTCTTCCGGGAATGCTAGAGAAGTGTTTTTTAAACTAAAGTTCTGTGTTAAGTTTTAAGTTTAAAAATGCGTGCAGTTTTTGTGTTTCTTTTTGTTGGACTACATTCTGCATATTCTCAAGCACCGAGAGAACCTAGTGTGCCTTGCTATGATGATCAAAACCGGGCGCAAAGGTGCCAGCCCCCGTTCGTTAACGCAGCTTATGGAAGAATTATTGTGGCCACAAATACTTGTGGAGTGAAACAACCGATAGAGTACTGCTTGCAGACTGGTGTTACCGGTGCCAAAAAATATTGTTACGTATGTGACGATAGGGAACAGGATAAAAGGCATCCCCCAGAATTTTTGTCTGATTTTAACAACAATACGAGATGGACTTGGTGGCAGAGTGAGACAATGTTGGAAGGAATGCAGTATCCTTCCGTTGTAAATTTAACTTTGCATCTCGGTAAGCTGTAAGAGTAAGAGTAAAAGTAAAAGAGTTTATTTTATATTTATTATTATTATGTTAAAAAATGTTATGAATTAATACTTGATTATTACGATAATTACTTGATTAACTATGTATGAGTTAGTAGCTATTACTGTACTGTTATGCTCACGAAAGCTGCAAAGCCCCCAGCCCAAAGGATAAATAGTTAATTAAAATTAAGTTTACTAAAAATGTAATGAAATTAAGTAATAAAATGTAGGCTCAAATATATGAACAATCCGTCAAACTATTTGGCCTCATTAGCCAATACTAATATGCCTACTTGGACTACAGTTTTAAGTTATAGTTATAGGAATTATATAGAATATATATAATAATATTTATAGTCATAGAAATTTTAGTATAATCATAGTAATAGTACTGGCATAGGGGAGCCAATGCTTAGTTTTTGGCCTATTTTTCTTATGCCACTTTAGCATTTATGGACCAGAGATATACTACTTATAAGACTTGTTTTAAGTTTGACCTTTTACTTTCTTTATCCAAATTTTATACTAACTTAACTTGTCATTAATTATGGACATAGGCTGTGGCATAGGCCGTTATTTATAGTACAGTGATTTTGGCAATTACTTTATTTTCACATTGCCATAATTTGTTAAATTTGTAGATAGACACATTGCCATAATTTGTTAAATTTGTAGATAGACCTATGCCTATACTATATAAAAGTAGTTAAAGGCTATCTCTATAATATAGTATATTTATGTGACCAATGCTTCTCAGGGGGTGCAAGCGGGCATTTCAGGGCTGTATCAGAAAAAGTTATAAAAACAGAGGAGACAGTTGCTCTTAATCAAGTTATGACATTATTTTGTAAATGAGAATGTTAAATTTAAATATTTAAAAAGCAAGAAATTCATTAAAATTTTACTTTTAAGTTCTTTGCAATGCAAAAAAATAATAATTTTAACCCCATTAAAAATAAATAATTAAAATACATTATTACTTACGTAGGAGGTGCGAGATAAATTCAAAATTTTTTAAACAGTTCGTTAGGGCAGCAGAAGGAGAGTGTAAAATAAAAGGCTGGGAAACCTTTGTATAAGTATAGGCTAAGTGTAATTTAGAAATTACTAATATTGAGCATAGGCTAATATGTGTTTTTTATTTATTTAGGCTTAACCATATTAATTTAAGAATACATAAGACATAACTCAGTTTAAGTGTAAAATTGAAAATAAAATAATTTTTATTTAAAAAAAAAAATATTTTATTTGTCATTTGTTCTACCAAAATCAAACCAGATTACTACCACACTTAAAATGAAAATGCAACAAAGATGATCTTGATGAAAATGCAACAGATGATTCTCTATAGTCACTGGTGAAATCTCTGCAATGGCAAATAGAATGCTCTAAAAGGGGAGACAACCCTTCCGAACAATGTGGGGTGTGGCGAGAACAATGTGGGGTGTGGCGTGCAGGCGCCCCCCCCATAATTAAACTGAGACAAAATAATTTTTGTAACTAAATGCAGTTATCTCAGTTATCCTACTACAGTTAAAATGACATTCACAGTGTTTAACCTAACATTCATTTTTGCCAGGCTTCTCTCTGTCAAAGGAGAGTCACTCTATTAACTCTTGCAGCTGTATACTTAAGTATAGTATGACTGTAACAGTTTTATAGTTGAATGATTTAACTGATGATTAGCAATGAATATACCCAGTTTTAAATTGGCCACTCTAATGCATGCTCAAACTTAAATGCCTTTAGCTTTATCAATAGGACTTCGCTTTGTTATGATTAGCAACTGTGTCATACTAGCCTACAGTTTGTAGTCTCCCTTTTCATATTGTTACTACAATGGTCAGTAATGGAATTGTAGACTGCTTGTGTTCATAAGTGCTGACTGATGCTGATGTCTTATTGTCTTGAGAGCTCCATACACTCAGACATCAGCATCAGTCAGCACTTATGAACACAAGCAGTCTACAATTCCCTTACTGACCATCGTAGAAACCAGTGTTCCACTTCCAGTATTTAGTTTTTGTAGAGTTTTTTCGGTGCTTCTTGCAAAACATTTCACCATATTGTGTCAGTATTGTTTTACTATTTTATAAAACTGCAATAGTTTGTTATTTATCCCTTAATCAATTGAAAAATATAACTATTCGTAACATAGACTTTAGACTAGCAGGAAGAATGTCTACTTTTGATTAAATTTGAAAAAGAAATGGAGGCTAAGTGATATAAAACCATTTTATCATCCAACATGCAGGGTTTAATGTCTATACAATGTTTTGTTAGAATACAATTCTCACCTCTGTTTGATCAAGAACTACTTTATTTGCATTGACATTCAAATACTCCATTCTTGCACATTAATGCACAAGTCTCTAGACTTACTCTAAAACTATATTTTTAAAGGAAAAAATCAATCCTCCAGGGGTAATGGTGCACACAAATGTTGAAACAACTTTTTGTTGATTAAATGTTTATTGAAAACTTCATCTTGGCTTTTCCTAGTGGGGTACAGTTCACTGTACTATGCTAATTAGAAACTTATATATATATATTTTTTTATATCTCTTATCTGATCAGGGAAATCCTTTGACATCACCTATGTCAATCTCCGGTTCTACTCACCCCGTCCTGAGAGTTTTGCCATCTACAAACGCACCACGGAAAATGGGCCCTGGATACCATACCAATTCTACAGCGCTTCCTGTGAGAAGACCTACTCTCAGCCGCGCAGAGGCATCATCACCGCCTCCGACGAGGACAAGGCCATCTGCACAAATGAGTTTAGTGACATCAGTCCCCTGACCGGTGGAAGTGTTGCTTTCAGTACCCTGGAGGGGCGCCCTAGTATGTTTGAGTTCCTCAGTAGCCCAAAGCTACAGGTAAGCGTTATGTTATTTCATTAATTCTCAGTATATGAACTGAAACCCCCTCCAACTCCCATCAGGCAAATTCTGTTGTGTTGATTGTGTCTTTAAGAAAATGGAAGCTGAGGTTGGTTTTGCCATTTTTATATTGCAGGCCAATTTTGTATGCCAATATTTATAAAACTGATCATCAATTTAAATAAGTGGTTTCTGAAAAGCAGTCATTTTTAGAAAAAAAAAGTTATATCAGCATTGTTAAGTCCAATGCATTAATACGAGGTCATGCTTGTATTTATTTATTGATACATCACAGTTACAGTTTTGTCTCATTGATTTGATTGATGTTCTTGGCAAACTCTGTGCCATGCTTCTTTTTCTGTATCAAAAAGCATGCTGTCCCACCTCAAGATGATGATAGGTTCAGCAGTTTTAAAACCAAAATTGACTTTGTGCTTAAACCTTGATGTCTCAATAGTGGCATCTGCTGTCAGTGATCTTTGTGGTGGTTTTTTGCAGCAGACCTCTAAGATCTTAACACAGATCTATGTTCAAAGATGCCTAAGAACATGTACAATGGAAGACTAATTGTTTAGCATGTATGTAAGGGAAGTCAGGCTGTCATCAAGCTTGTTATATATTGTTGAAAAATCAATGTTAATATTGAATATGCGCACAGGAAAGTGTATGTGAAACATTATCTTATGGGCTCAGATATTTGTACCGGGTATGTGAAACATTATCTTATATGCTCAGGTATGTGAAATATTAACTTATGGGCACAGATATGTGTATGGGAAATATTAGCTTATGTGCACAGATATGTGTATGGGACACATATGTGCACTGAAATGTGTATATGAAACCTTATCTTATGGGCACTGATATGTGTATATGCAACATTAGCTTATGTGCACTGATATGAGCTTTTGAAACATTAGCTTACATGCACTGATAACAGGAACAGATAAAAATTCAAATATGGCTTCGGCCGTGACATCCACTCTGCCAGGTTTATTATTGTTTTAATTCTCTGTGTTTCTTTGTCTTGGCACATTTTTGTGGCTGTAGTGCTGACATGAAAAATATAAAGCCAACCACATTGTAATGTTTGATTTGAAGGGATCATTCAATGTGTATTGTTTTTGTTACTTGTTTCATATTTAAAATTGTATGACTGTAAGAATGTGAAGTGTGGGTGGGGGGGGGGGCGAATTACGTCATAACCGCCATTCCAGTATGTAGTTTACTACACCAGACCCCATGAATTCATACATCATAACAGCAATACTTTCAGTTTTTATCAGAAAAAAAACAGTTAGTTAACCACTCCACCAGACACCCCTGGCCTGACATCCAGTTAGTTAACAACTCCACCAGACACCCCTGGCCTGACATCCAGTTAGTTAACCACTCCACCAGACACCCCTGGCCTGACATCCAGTTAGTTAACAACTCCACCAGACACCCCTGGCCTGACATCCAGTTAGTTAACAACTCCACCAGACACCCCTGGCCTGACATCCAGTTAGTTAACAACTGCACCATACACCCCTGGCCTGACATCCAGTTAGTTAACAACTGCACCAGACACCCCTGGCCTGACATCCAGTTAGTTAACAACTGTACCAGACACCCCTGGCCTGACATCCAGTTAGTTAACAACTGCACCAGACACCCCTGGCCTGACATCCAGTTAGTTTACAACTGCACCATACACCCCTGGCCTGACATTCAGTTAGTTAACAACTGCACCATGCACCCCTGGCCTGACATTTTCCCTCACAAACCTGGTCAACATTCGTGGAAAAATCTAAATAGTTTATCCCATGTCATTCACAATATTATTTATATATGCCAGACGGCACAAATGCAAGTCGCTTTGCTGCCCGATTGCTCTGTCCGGTATAGGAGTAGTAGTAGTGTAAGAAACTGTCATCCTACAAGTAGCCAGTTTCAAGGTCAAGTTTTACGTCATATCGTATTGTATGTTTGAACTTCGTGTTGCTTGGACTCACTTATGGACACTGGACTGGTCATTGCCGTTACTTCAACTAGGGCGGTCCATACAGTGTACCCACCCACCCCCACCTTTATTCCTCGACTTCGCAGGCTTTACCCTTATTGGGTAGTGGCATAACTACGTCAGCTTTTCATTAATCCAAAAGGACTGCTCTGTCTGATATTTCGTCTCTCCCATTTTTTTCTTGTATGTTATGTATGTATATCTATGTCTCTCCTCCCCCCCCCCAGGTCTTTCTCGTGTATCTCACTATACCATCCCCACCTTAGCGTAAGTTCACCACTGACTTACACATCCACTTTACCATCTCATAAGTTAACGGTTATGTCCTTTACATCCAACCCCACCCCCAAATCCCCCTTTCTCCCATTTATTTTGGTTTGAATTACTGTAAAACCACAGCCAGTGGTTTCCAAATGTTCTTTCTGCTCCCAACATTCATTTTTACAAATTTAAAAAGAGGTTAGCAGCCCCGCTCCCCAATTTGTTTCGTAAAATGTATACATTTCTGTAATGATTACATTTTTCACATATCTCCACTTGGAAGGAACACTTTGTGCGACACCCCCCCCCCCTTTTTTTTTCCCCACACCTTAGTAAAGTAATGAAATGGTCGCGATACTTGATGGCAGAGCTGCGAATGAGATTCTTATGAAAGTGTAAGTGAATGAACGCCGCATGTCTCCCTACATCTGTCGTGTAGCGCTGTGTCTGGACCACGTGGAAGTGGTAGGCATCACCAGGACGAGGCGGGGGTGAGGGGGGGATTATTTCTGGTCCGTGGTGTGTGTGGGGGGGGGGGGTTACAACTATCTGAGAACATCCACTTGACCTCGCGCCCCCCCCCCCCCCGCTTAATCGACTCCCCCCTCCCAAATGTTTCATCAAGCTTGATATCTTCTAAAAATCTTTTAACGGAACTTTATCATCACGGCATAAGACACTCGTTTACCAGTGTTGTGAAGGTCAAGAACCTGCCTTCCTGGAAGGACACGGGATTTCAGCGAATATATGTGCTTTATTCATGTTGTCAATATGAATGTATGTGCTGTATCCATGATGTCAGTGTCTGAAGATGGGATGCTGTACCCACAGTGTCTAAATGTATGTGATGTACCCACGGTGTCAGTGTCTGAAGATGGGATGCTGTACCCACAGTGTCTAAATGTATGTGATGTACCCACGGTGTCAGTGTCTGAAGATGGGATGCTGTACCCACAGTGTCTAAATGTATGTGATGTACCCACGGTGTCAGTGTCTGAAGATGGGATGCTGTACCCACAGTGTCTAAATGTATGTGATGTACCCACGGTGTCAGTGTCTGAAGATGGGATGCTGTACCCACAGTGTCTAAATGTATGTGATGTACCCACGGTGTCAGTGTCTGAAGATGGGATGCTGTACCCACAGTGTCTAAATGTATGTGATGTACCCACGGTGTCAGTGTCTGAAGATGGGATGCTGTACCCACAGTGTCTAAATGTATGTGATGTACCCACGGTGTCAGTGTCTGAAGATGGGATGCTGTACCCACAGTGTCTAAATGTATGTGATGTACCCACGGTGTCAGTGTCTGAAGATGGGATGCTGTACCCACAGTGTCTAAATGTATGTGATGTACCCACGGTGTCAGTGTCTGAAGATGGGATGCTGTACCCACAGTGTCTAAATGTATGTGATGTACCCACGGTGTCAGTGTCTGAAGATGGGATGCTGTACCCACAGTGTCTAAATGTATGTGATGTACCCACGGTGTCAGTGTCTGAAGATGGGATGCTGTACCCACAGTGTCTAAATGTATGTGATGTACCCACGGTGTCAGTGTCTGAAGATGGGATGCTGTACCCACAGTGTCTAAATGTATGTGATGTACCCTCGGTGTTTTAATGTGTGTGCTATATGCGGTGTCTGAATGTATGCTGTAACCACGGTGTCTAAATGTATGTGCTACATACGGTATCTGTATGTGATGTACCCATGGTGTCAGAATGTATGTGCTACATACGGTATTTGAATGTAATGTACCCATGTTGTCTGAATGTATGTGCTACATTACGGTATCTGTATGTGATGTACGCATGGTATCAGAATGTATGTGCTACATACGGTATATGCATGTGATGTACCCATTGTGCCTGAATGTATGTGCTACATACGGTATCTGAATGTGATGTACCCATGTTGTCTGAATGTATGTGCTACATGTGGTATCTTTATATGATGTACCCATGTTGTCTTAATGTGTGTGCTATTCTTACAGGTCAAAATGATAGGACACGTCTTACCCATCATTTGTTGGTTGACAAGTGTAGTTAACGAAAGTTCTATTCATTTCCATATAAAGTGTAATTGAATGACGCATCTCGGCTCGGTTGCTGCCAATCTTATAATTGTCAAAATCCAAATAAAAAAAAAAAATGCGCTGTCAACAAGAGAGAAAATTTGAACAAGAGATAAATTAAATGGTTTCTGAATGTATGTGCTATACCAACTGTGTGTTGTCAATGTTAAATATTATGCGTCACTAGTAATTATGTCACCATGGCTTGTTTTTTTTTTTGGTCGGTTATTATTGCATGACTCATGTCAGGTAATACCTCCATGCTATCTCCTACCCATTGCTCAGTACCGCGGTAAATGCTGGCAAGATCATTACGGACATCGGCCTGCACATTTTTCCCACGCAACTTCCGGAGGCATATTTTCCTTGCCCCCCCCCCTCTCCCCGCTCTTGTACGTTAGATTTGCACCAGCTGTCCGATGTACTGTTATGTTACAGTAGTCTGAACATCTTAATAATAGTAGACACATTCATTGGGTAGAAAAACGTTTCAACCATAAACGACGTCTAAAAAATGTTTAGCTTTGTAATCCCGTTTACAGAGGTCTTATCTAGGCAGATAGACTGGCGATTACAGAGGTCTTATCTAGGCAGATAGACTGGCGATTACAGCGGTCTTATCTAGGCAGATAGACTGGCGATTACAGTGGTCTTATCTAGGCAGATAGACTGGCGATTACAGAGGTCTAATCTAGGCAGATAGTCTGGCGATTACAGTTGAACCCAGCTCCACCCCTTCATTGTGCCACGGCTGTATAGGGTGGATGGTCTGATGGAATGCACGTCTGATAGATCTTTGATGGATGCATGGAACGGGCATCTCATTGATCTTTGAAAGTCAAAAGGAGTGTGCATATGATTGATCTTTGATGGTCCGAAGGAGTTTGCATCTGATAGATCTTTGATTGGTCAGAAGGAGTTTGCATCTGATAGATCTTTGATGATCAGAAGGAGTGTGCAGCTGATAGATCTTTGATAGTCAGAAGGAGTTTGCATTTGATAGATCTTTGATGGTCAGAAATAGTTTTCATCTGATAGATCTGATGGTCAGGAGGAGTGTGCATCTGATAGATCTTTGAGTGTCTGCAAAAGAATCAAGATTGGGTGTCCTAGCCTGGGTGCTCAGTTGTTTGACAGAATACAATGTCAGGTCAGGCCCCGAGTTCAATTTAAAACATTCTTTTTTTTTTTTTTTTTTTTAAAAGCCATTATTGGCGTCCCTTGTCTGGCTCTTTCCCAATCACCACCCTAGCTAGCACTTGTATTATGTTGATGGCCCTCAGTACTTTGTGTGTACAGGCTCTTAAACTCGGTAATGCTATGTGCATCACATGGAATTCATGCTTGATATTCCTGCTACATTTTTAGTACACATCCATGAAGATCAAATCATGAGCACTGGATCGGTTTATGTAAGTTTATTAACTAGAACCTTTCTCCCATGTCTTTGCCATGTCAAGTAAAAATAATTAAAACCAACCAGTATGGATAGTACTAGGGTTGTCTTTCCAAAAATTATTTTTTGTGGATTGGTCCGTTTTGGTTCCCCATCCCCACCTAAAAAAAATCACTGCTGACTCATGACTTCATTAGGTGACGTCGTATACACTGTTTCTGTAGTGAGATATGGAAGTAACCTCCCCTTGGTCCCGTTCCAGCAATCAGTTGGCCTGACATTAAGAGAGTCATCTACAGCTGGACTAATTGGTGCTGTACTGTGATACCAGTGGGCTAAATCTGTCTTTGTTCATGATAGACTTTTCTTCATGTTTAATAACGTAGTATAGGCCTACACCTGATAGTAATTTACTATTTTATGCATTGAGGCCTACACCTGATCATTATTTACTATTTTATGCACTGTTCATCCATTCTTTTATTTCTAAGTGATAGATCAAGAACATCCTTTTTTTTTTTTTAACTGCCCATCAAAACGCCATTAAAATATTTTGTATCTCATGTTTCTTTTATAATTTTTTCTGTTGCTCTTTACATTTCTTGAGCTGTCACATTTGGATAGTAACAGCTTTTACCTGGCTGTTTACTTTTTATTATAAATAGGAGAACTCTCCAGGTATAAAAGTTTATGTCAGCCTGATCTTGTTTTATTATGAATAGCTCTACCTCCATAAAAATTTCTGTCTACCTTTGTCTCTCTCACCATTTAAATACTTGCCCAAATGGCCACCCTTCATTTGAAATTTTTATGATACAGTTTTTTTTTTTTTTTTTTTTTTTTTTTTTTTTTTTTTTTTTTTTTTTTTTTTTTTTTTTTAATTTTTTCATTTTTTTTTTTTTTTTTTTTTTTTGTTTTGTTTTTTTTTTTTTTTTTTTTTTTTTTTTTTTTTTTTTTTTTTTTTTTTTTTTTTTTTTTTTTTTTTTTTTTTTTTTGTGATCTTAATTCTTGTAATCTTGAAGTTTATCAGTTGCTGTACTTTTACAAAATTACACCCATCTGTGGTAGTTTTGTGAAAATGTCAAATGGATATATTTGTTACTGAAACATCTGTGAGTTTTTCGGAAGTCCTCACATAGAATATTTCTGGTACTGCAACAGCTTTGAAACCAAAAATAGCTTGACATGAAGCTGGCAACTTGTGAAGGAAGAAATTGTTTATGTATGATGTAAATTAAGGAAAGCCTTGTAAATTGAAGTGTCAGCTCTCAGTGGTGGATGTACCACTTTTGTATAGTGCTAAACAATTTTAGCTTAGACTTTCCAAAGGAGTAATAAGTAATTTATACATAGAGATATATACATTCCTAAAATGACAATCTGGGAGTGTAAGGAGTATCACAAGGTCAGCCTTTGATTCTATAAGCGGCTACTACAAATTAGATTAAACATTTCAGTGGGTGGCACTAATCTGGGACTCACATTTGAAAATATAGTTATTTAGCCATTAATTTTACACCTTTTTGTTCCAACATTGATTTAGTAAGATCAGCTGATTATGCAATCTGAGTGGGTTGGGACATTTAATATGAGATAATGGTGTTGTATAATGGGAACTTGTTGGATTGAACATTTCAATTGCTGTTGTGTAAATTCATCATCTGTTAAAAGTTGGCTTTGACATTTAGACTGAAAAGTTGTCCTTGACATATGGATTGAAAAGTTGGCTTTGACCTTTGGGCTGAAAAGTTGGCTTTTCGACCTTTAGACTGAAGTAAAATGTTACTCCACTTACAGTTAGACACAGTTTTAATTTGACCATTTTTTAAGTTCAATTAATTTTTTTTAAAACACCATTTATTTTTATTTTTTTAAATTGCTTATGAACAAAAGAGCCCTGAGCGTGTCTATGAATTTCAAAAACTACAGGAAGAATTGGGATAACTTTTCCTAAAAGATCAAAGCTGTCCATGCTGGCTTTTGTGTGTGCTTCATTTATTTGATACAAGGAAGAAATAACATATTTTCCTTGTTCTTTTCTGTTCAAAAATCCATTCATACTTGAAAGTTCGATTTATTAATAAGAAACCTGATGGTTAACAAAAGTTTTTGTACATTTTTAAACTTAATTGCTGGATAATGCCAAGCTAGATAGTATATAACAGTGGGCATAATGTCATGGGGTAGATGAACCATCACATTGGTGAAGTGTGTGGTGTGTAGCTGCACTAATGGACCTAGAACAGTATCATGCTGTGTTTATCTGTAGTTAAAAACTTTCACTGGTCCTAGTCACCAGAAGGGGAGTTTTAGATAGGATCAGCAAACTGGGTAACCACATACTGTCAACATGATGTCAGGTTAAATTTAAAAAAATGGGTCAAATATGCACAGACACCTTGCTAAAGTGGGTCAGCCATGAGGGAACATAATTGTGGGCTATTGGCTTCACTGTGGGGAGTATATGTTTTTTTTATTTTAGAAATGACTCCCTAAAATTTCTTTATTCTTTCAGAGGGATCTTAATTCATTTAGATGGAACTTAAACTAACACATGATAGAGGAGGCCTATGGGTCAAATTTTATCAACTATTTCAAAAAACCATTGGGAATCCCTGGAAGCACCAATGATGTCTTTGACTGTGGTTGGGGGGGGGGGGGGGTGTTTTTTTTTT
>CAXITT010000071.1:239036-292388 GCA_964033795.1 Lymnaea stagnalis
CCCCACCCCTCCTTTTTCTTGTGTGTTCATTTGTGGGTCAGGATAGTGTAGACAGACTTTAGATCAAGTCTTTTCTTCACCCCCCACCCCTCCTTTTTCTTGTGTGTTCATTTGTGGGTCAGGATAGTGTAGACAGACTTTAGATGAAGTCTTTTCTTCACCCCCACCCCTCCTTTTTCTTGTGTGTTCATTTGTGGGTCAGGATAGTGTAGACAGACTTTAGATAAAGTCTTTTCTTCACACCCACCCCTCCTTTTTCTTGTGTGTTCATTTGTGGGTCAGGATAGTGTAGACAGACTTTAGATCAAGTCTTTTCTTCACCCCCCACCCCTCCTTTTTCTTTTGTGTTCATTTGTGGGTCAGGATAGTGTAGACAGACTTTAGATCAAGTCTTTTCTTCACACCCCACCCCTCCTTTTTCTTGTTTGTTCATTTGTGGGTCAGGATAGTGTAGACAGACTTTAGATAAAGTCTTTTCTTCACCCCCACCCCTCCTTTTTCCCCACAAAGCTGCTTTCTTGGGCAAACAAGCCCGACTGCTCCACTAATTGCTGGGGACAATCACAGACACATTTGAAACTGCCACCTTTTGTTTTATGACACATAACCATTTAGTCACAGACACATTTGAAACTGCCACCTTTTGTTTTATGACACATAACCATTTAGTCACAGACACATTTGAAACTGCCACCTTTTGTTTTATGACACATAACCATTTAGTCACAGACACATTTGAAACTGCCACCTTTTGTTTTATGACACATAACCATTTAGTCACAGACACATTTGAAACTGCCACCTTCTGTTTTATGACACATAGCCATTTAGTCACAGACACATTTGAAACTGCCACCTTTTGTTTTATGACACATAACCATTTAGTCACAGACACATTTGAAACTGCCACCTTTTGTTTAATGACACATAGCCATTTAGTCACAGACACATTTGAAACTGCCACCTTTTGTTTTATGACACATAACCATTTAGTCACAGACACATTTGAAACTGCCACCTTTTGTTTATGACACATAGCCATTTAGTCACAGACACATTTGAAACTGCCACCTTTTGTTATGACACATAACCATTTAGTCACAGACACATTTGAAACTGCCACCTTTTGTTTATGACACATAGCCATTTAGTCACAGATACATTTGAAGCTGTTACCTTTTGTTTATGAGACACAGACCTGCCAACCCTTCTGATTTTGTCGGAATTATACAGATTTTTTACCCCTCATTCCGACCTTCCGTCAAAACCCTTAAAATTCCGATTTTGGAACTTCATATTTTTTCACCCATCATAAAAATCAGAAAACGACAAAAAAAAAAAAAATTTTAAATCAGGTACGACAGGAAGTGATGCATTTGTTATTACAAAGAGTCTACAAGTCCGGCGACCAGACGAATAAGTGAATAAGTTCTCGAGATATTTGCACGACCACTATATATTTGACCAAATCACATGACCAGCGTAACAAAGTTGCGCGAGATATTTGTCCATCAGCTTTGTCATGTTACCGCTAATTGTCGATCAGAGTTTACGGTACTTCATTTCAACAAATTCAAGATAGTCTGGACATTTACATGAAAAAGAAATGGATTCTACAAAAAGAAATACTAGAACCATTGCTGGTATATTATATATAATGTACGATTGGTTAAAAAGTGACAATTTTATTTATAGAGCGTGACATGCCTGTCGGATGAATATCTCCCACACCCTTTGTCCGGTTGCCTGGCGTGTAGACACTGCCTTATTTTTATCGAAGCAAACCGCTGATCGTCAAATCATTCTTCCATCTTAATGAAATGGTTAAATCTATTGAAAGTGGTGGGTACAATGGTATCAATAAGCAAATAAACATATTTTAACCCCCAAAACCCATACAACTGCAGCTACAAGTAAAAGCAATCCATGTCTAATTAAACGTTTATTTGCTAAGGAATCTGATCATTTTAATGCCTGTCAAAGAAATGTTTCCGGACTCACAGATTGCTAGAAGATTTTGAAGAAAAATTACAATGAAACAAGGGCAAGCATGAACGGTGATACTCATTCTAACTGGCTTGTAACTGAAATCAATTGCAATGCAAACCAAAGAGTTGTTGGACAAGTGCAAAAAGGCCTCTAGGGTTAAGCTTGAAAACTGAACTCTTAGAAGCCTGTGTACATATGTTAATAAAATGGATTTTCTGCCCATTACTGTATATAAACATTTCCAGTAATGTTTTTCTCATGTTCTGTGGACTCTTCAAAGACAATGCCCCCCTGGGGGTCAGCCTCCCCCCTGCATGCAACCCCCCCTACAGATTTATTTTCTTGGCAGGTTGGCAGGTCTGGAGACATAGCCATTTAGTCACAAACACATTTGAAACTGCTCCCTTTTGTTAATTACACATAGCCATTTAGTCATGAGCTCACATTCATTCATATAATTCATCTCTATTTAATTTGCTCTTAAGTCAACATAGTAATTTTATTATATTGATAGTATTTTGTCTGCCATACTCACTAATTATAGTAACTTATTATACTGACAGTCTTTTGTCTTCCAAACTCACTGTTTACAATTATGTCTTTGATTTAATTTGCCCATTGCCAGACCCTGTGCCTGTGTCCCTGCCGGAAGCTTGAAGAATGAACCGAGATGTGACTCGAGGACGGGCCTCTGTTCCTGTAAGGAAAATGTAGATGGCAGGCGCTGTGATAAGTGAGTAATTCACTCTATGATCCACAGCAGTGCTTCCCTAAGTCTGTTGGATGGGTGGACATGTTCCTATTGAACCAGAGACTGGTTGCAGATTTATTCATTATTTTCTTTTTTATTAGAACTTATGTCATAAAATTTTATTTTTTTTGTATCCAGGATTGGCCTGTGTTATGGGACTCTAATAACTATCATCATTTAATACTAGCTGTTATTAGGTGTTTTTTATTGATGTTCATAATGGCAGTTTAAAAATAAAAAATGCAGATGGCAGTTTTTTTAATATATATATATACACACATTCTTGACTTTCGTTGTGTGGACCGGCAACATAAGGCTGGTGGAAAAGGTGTGGGTCCACAGACCACCATTTTGGGAAACGCTGATCCTTAGCACTTGATCTGTTAAGGTTCTCAGACCTGTTTACACTTACAATTTTGGTGAACAACGTATGATTTTGAAGTGTATACATCATATATACTGTATGTTTATTTTTTTACTATTACGATATTGTATTAAGCGATTTTGTGATGATATTGTACAATTTTAAGAGTTTGGGGGTAAACAGGTCTGGATTCTATGCCAAATTTGATGTTAAATGAAATTTATAAACCAGTTCCTGGATATTATCAGGTTACCAAATTGTTGAAGCTTTTAAGCACCCACACAATACAATGTACTATAAAATATCAGCAAATCAATGCTACTCAATTTTTTTACTTTTGTAGTTCAACATTGATAGATTCTGTAGTAGATGAAGATGGGGATCAAATGTTAAAAACAATCTCATTCTGTGTTTTAATGGATGCCAAAACATTGACTGTTTCTTAGATGCAAACCTGGATTCTTTGGCTTGAGTGAATTGGATCCATACGGCTGCATTGCTTGTTTCTGTTATGGTCACTCATCAGAGTGTTCATCGGCTTCTGGATTTTATGCTGACAACATCACTTCCAACTTTGAAACAGGTTGGTGATTTTAATTAAAATTGATTTTTGCTTTCAACAATCCCCTCCGAAAAATGTGTCTTGCATTTGAATGATTCTTCTCATAGTCGACACCTGCGATGAAGTTCACCTTCTCTATCAGTATCTCTTTCTGGATAGAATCAGATTCCCATCCTGGTATCAAGGATTCATATTTGTTTGCAATATTTCTTAAGCCATAATGCTAAATTAAGCATAAAATACATACATCCATGCTATAGAATAATTAACAGTGCACGAGTCGGCTCTCTACCTCACCCTCCAAAAACCAAAACAATGTGATTACACTCTAGCTAAGTCAAAATTAATGTTTCAATTTCTTTTATATATACTACTTAAAAACAAGGAGAACACATCCTCACAAAGAATTTGTTTATTTTACTTGTAAAAAGGGATTTTTTTGTTTTTGTTTGAACAGTAGGTTTATCTACAAACAGTAGGCTTGAGATAGTGTGTACAGTGATATATTTGTTTATGTTACCAGGTAACCAGCGTTGGAAAGCCGGGACCAGGGACAACAGGGAGGCGGAGACCCAGTACAATGGTGTCCTACAGAACCTGGGAGTTTCAGCTGAGGCCAATGAATATGTTTACCTGGTGGCTCCTGGTCAGTAATCAAAGCTAAAGCACTGGTTGCACTGAACTGAAAGCATAAATCCTTTTCTATACAGTCTCTGAAACTTAATCTGAAAAATTAATTTATGTGCAAAATCAATTCTTACTTTATAATGTCCTTAGTTAATTTGTCTGCATAGTACATATCTTTTTGTTAAAGATTTTAGTTAATTAGTAAAGCGCTTAACAGAAAGTGTGCCTAATTTTTATTCAAGCCAAGCCTAAACCAAGGGGCCTCCAAACATGTAGAAGGGGAGTTTTCTTTCTTTGTTTTCCACACTTGAACAGAAAATGGCGATTGGGACAGGACTAGTGCTGATGGTAGCATTAGTTGGAATTCCAACTTTAATCTTCTCCTTTCTGCAGCTCGTTACCTTGGTGATCAGAGGTACAGCTACAACCAGTTTCTGACCTTTGACCTACGCATCGGAGAGGAGTCCCCCAAGGCCTCGACCGTGGACGTCATCTTTGAGGGTTCGGGCCAGTCGTTCTCCACTCATATCTATGCACAAAACAACCCGGCACCCCGTTCGTTCCTGCAGTCCTATGCATTCAGGATCCATGAACACCGGGCCTACCAGTGGACACCCCAGCTCAACAGCAAGGACTACATTGCCGTGCTGGCCAATCTGACGGCCATCAAGATCAGAGCCACGTACAGCAATAAAGGTAGAAAACCAAAACATTTTATATAGTTACATTTCTTGGTTTTTGTTTTGCAATGGCGATCGAACTTGTTCCATTAAAAAAATATGTTAAAAATGTACCATATTTTACGAACTATAAGACGCTAAGGACTATAAGACGCACCTTAATTTTTAAGCACTTTTGTTTAAAAATTACATTTTTACCATTTTTATATTAATTTCTAGTATAAGACGCACCTGAATTTCAGAGACAATTTTTCAAAGAAAAAAGTGTGTCTTATATTTGTAAAATACGGTATATAAATTATAATATTGGGATGCTTTCATTTATTTCAGCCCAAAAATTATTTAAAAGAGTAACTCATTAAATGATTTAATGAGCAAGTCATTTATTTATAAGTGTAAAGTTACACATTGTTTAGAAACAAACTTGAAGATTTTTATGGAACAACATTATCATTTATAAACCTGACACTTAGTTCAATTGAGCCAACCAGCTTTTACTTCTATTGGTAATATTGATTGATATTTAAAGTTAGTTCCGGTGTGGATTGGACTGATCTGGTTATTAATACCTTGCTATGAATAAACTCTTTTTGATTTTGCCTTGATAACTGTATATAACATTCAAAACCCCAACTTTTTATTTGAAAAATCCCTTAAAACGCCCTGTCCACACTCATTGCAATCAGTCAATCTTGTTCCGTAAATTACTAATATAAATAATACGAATAAATTAAAAAAACATTTATTTAAAAATAAAAAGGTCAAGCTCCTTTAAATGATCACAATGTTTAAAATGAACTGTGTTCATACTCATACAACTGTGCTGCTAACATTATTGGGTTTGTGCACAGATACGATGGGCGCCCCATCACTTAATGCTAGTGGGACAAGCAGAGTTGGTTACACAGGCATTACCCTACACCTTTTGCTTACATGTATATCCAGGTGTAATGTGAACTGTTTTTATTTTTTAAATCCAAAATGTTTGCGTTATTTGCAATTACATGTGATATGGACCTGGCTACTCTTCTGATTTTGTTGTACAATGTACGATTTTGAGATAGCTTTTACGATGAGATGCTGAGTTCTATCAGAATTGCAATTTTAAGAGATCAGTTTGCAGTATACTCTGGTAGTTTTTACAACTAAAAAAATTATAATAAATACATTTTCAGTTCTTAGTTTTAGGGCCCCTCTTCAAAAGGCGGGGAATAAGCCAAAAAATACTAAGGGATGGAGACCATCCATAATTTTATTAAATTGAGAGGGCAAAGCGGGGTGGTGTTGTGAAAATTTATAAAACTGCAGATTTTATTTTAATGCATTCTCAACAGTTGTGTTGCTCATACCAGTATTGTGTTAAATTTATGAAAGGACTTTGTATTATTCTCTCCTGCTTCTTTTGATTACTTATTATGCTTGCTCCGGAAACATATTTGCATGCACTTTCTTTTCATAAGGTACAGATGAAATTAACTGTACCTGCTTATCAGCAATTTACTATTTCTCATAGAAACTTACTATATAGTTATAGATATGTATATTGGCCTAAAACAATTAATGACTTCCATTATCCTGTGAATAAACTCCTATATATCTAGTAAGAGATCACACAAGTGGGGCATGTAGGTTATGAGTCCAATGAATGAATGTTAGAAATTTTATCAGCTGGAATGTCCAGTGTTAAAATCAAGTTGGCTTAGTTGCCATAACATTGCAGCTGCTATTGTTGTGTACATTTACAAAGCATCTCCAGCCTTGATGATGTAAACTGAATTTGAAAGTGATAAAGGTTAATGTACTTCTTATCTTGTCTTGTTTTGGACAGGTTTCAGTAGTTAGCTCAGGTCTTATGACAGGAATAGCATAGTCATGATGATTGGGTTGTCCAATATCCTAGTCAGCACACTGATACTGTGAGATTATATTTTATTATAAGCATTACATATAGGCTTAGGTCTTATAATTTTTAAAAAATTGAACAAAACTGAACACATTATTCAATTAAAAATATTAAAAATTCAAAATTAAGAGCTGTTTTTAATCAAAATATAGACCTAAAAGTCATCGCCTCTTCTAAGCTTATCCAATGTAAACAAAGGAAATTTCAAACAACTATGCCTATGAAAAAAAATTAATAATAAAATATACACTTGATATACTGGAATAATAAATAAGCTTAAATACTTATTGTCAATAATTATGAAGTCCACTACAGTATATCGATGTAAACATAGTTTTTCCACTAATTCCACAAATTTGAGTGCGTTTTGACCCGCCGTAACAAATAAAAAAATCTTACCCATGATAATGAACTTTCGATCTGGCAGTCATGTCTTCTTCTTGTTTTTATCAGGCTAGTATTACTTTTTGACTTAAAATATAATCAACAACAACATTGGAAGATAAATTTGGAGCCTATTTGTCACATTGGGGGCAACCAGCCTTTGTGAAGTTCACAGGATTGGCAAATGGCGGACGAAAATCGCGTCATCAACAAAAAAAAGAAACACGATGCTGGGGCTAATTTTTTAAAAATTAAACATCTATATTTACGCTTAAAATTTATATTTGCCCATTAAAAATAACTTTGCTATGTAAAAATGTGATTAAAAAATCAATTAATAATCCATCGACCACGCGAGTTCCAATAGTCAAAACAACGAACTTTGAGAGTTTATAAAAGGATTGCAAAGCAGCAACTCTCCCCCCCCCCCTCCCCCCCAACGACACGATATATCACAAATAAACATTTTTCTTTATCCAATTAGTGATTATTTTCATTCTTGGCATTCATTTGAAATATATGTATGTTACCTTGTGTAACAGTATGTGTGCCGTTTCGGTGTACCTGCCCATTGTTAGGATTGATTTTTTTAGAAATAGATTGAAGAAAGTAATTTCAAATCTTAAATAAAAATTATAAAACACTTTTACTATTTAGTAAATACTAAAATTACTGTATTATTTTGAGAGCTCTAGGGTAACCTTGTCTGGTGATAAATTGATAGATGATAAGGTTGTATGGTATACAGTTGTCTGTGTCTGCCAAACTTCAACTTCCGGGTTTGGGGGGGGGTCTCAAAATAATTGGAACAAAACAAGGTTTTTATCAAAATCTTTTGTTTTAAAATGTGATTATCTGCGTTGATCAAGAAATGTGATTGTCTACTTTGATCATGAAATGTGATTGTCTACTTTGATCATGAAATGTAATTGTCTATTTTGATCATGAAATGTAATTGTCTACTTTGATCATGAAATGTGATTGTCTACTTTGATCATGAAATGTGATTGTCTACTTGGTCTCAAGGTGTTGGCTTTTTTGACAACATCAAGCTTGGCACAGCAAGACAAGGCTTCCAGCTGGAAGAGGAGGCTAGTTGGGTCGAGTCCTGTACATGCCCCACCGGTTACATTGGTCAGTTTTGTGAGTCCTGTGTCCAGGGTTATAAGAGGGACCCGCCCAACGGAGGACCTTTTGCCAAATGCGTGCCCTGTGAGTGCAACGGTCACTCTGAAAGTTGTGATGTCAACACCGGTGAGTCCTAGAACACCATGTGTCCTTTTGTGTCTTTGGATAATGTCTTAATATTATTTAAATCCCTTCATCATAATTATAACAGCGTTCCGTGCCCTTTTAAACGCTCTAATTTTGACTCTGTCGCATCAGGACGCTGCATCTGCCAAGACAACACAGAGGGTAACTTCTGCGAGAACTGTGCAAGGGGTTTTTACGGGGATGCCACCAAGGGAACAGCTGGTGACTGCAAGCCCTGTCCTTGTCCCAATGGTGGTCCATGCATCCAGCTGATGAATGGAGATGTGGTGTGCACTGAATGTGAAGAAGGATATGGAGGTAATATTATGTCATTAAATAGTACTAAATTCAGGTGCCTAATTTATTACCAATCACATTTAAATATTCATGGAAGATTTTGAACCGAATGTTTTTTATCAAGGAGATTCTATACAATTACCTCTTGCTGTTAAGATAAGATAAGATTCTTTATAGATCCAAGTAAATGAATTATTTTAGTAAAATTAAATTTTACATATTCATTTTCAACACATACATATTTTAACCAAGAAAATTTTTTATTATAAAAATTTAAACCCAAGACATCTTAAGTATTTCTCCAGCATATAAATCAGCCATCAATGAACTCCTTTAATTTGGAGATTTCATGTTATACATTGCATAAACCTCTGGTTTCATTAATTCCTGATACATTGTATAAACTGCTGGTTTCATTATTTTCTCATAAATTGCACAAACCTCTGGTTTCATTATTTTCTCATAAATTGCACAAACCTCTGGTTTCATTATTTTCTCATAAATTGCACAAACCTCTGGTTTCATTATTTTCTCATAAATTGCACAAACCTCTGGTTTCATTATTTTCTTAGGGGTTTATTCCAAACCATCTTAACTCTTAATGCACCACAGCAAAGTGGATCTCTACTGGCTTTGTGATGAAATAAATGTATTTATTGCACCCTCCCAGGCAACCTGTGTGATGTTTGTTTGGATGGTTTCTATGGTGATCCTGTTGGGTACTTCACTGGACGTTCTAGTGGATGCAGGAAGTGCACCTGTAATGGAAACATTGACCCTAATGCTGTAGGCAACTGTAACACGTAAGTGTAGATGACCAGCTAAACACTTGTTTTTCAAGAACTCTAATCTCTCCACAAAGAGCAAAAGCTGTTTGTTTCATGCTGCTATTTGATCCAAACATTTCCATAAAGACATACAGTTGTTTGATGAAATAGTCAGCCTACTTGGTTACTGTAAGTGTTATGATCTTAGTCTAGGAGGCGGCAGCTTGTCTTTAGTATACCCTTGTAAACCTGAATGAATTGGACTTGTACTGAGAAGTTCACATGTTGTACACACTTGGAGCTGACCATCTCATGATATTGTTATCACCTGCAGGACAACAGGGGAGTGCCTCAAGTGCATCCGTAACACCGGGGGATTCTACTGTGACCAGTGTCTGCCCAACTACTACAACAACACCAACGGCCTCTGCACGGCTTGTAACTGCTACAGCCCAGGCACAGTCAGCCAACCCGGGACCAGCGGCTGTGACCAGAAAACGGGGCAGTGCCTGTGTCTGCCCAAAGTTGTGGGCCGTCAGTGCGAGCAGTGTGAGATTGGATACTGGAACATAGCCAGTGGTGAAGGTGGGTCATGGGCTCATTGTCATGGGTATTAAGGGTCAAGGCTTTTAACCAGTTAACTTGTCATTATGACCCAGGCATTTTTTTAGTAGGTGCAAACAGAATAAGGTGTTTCTTAAAATTATGATTAAAACTAATATCTTGATTAGATTTGTATGAATATTTTCATCAAAAGATTCAGTGTTGGCCTCATTGGTTAATACTGAACTTTACAATCTATGTTCATCCAGAATAAAGATTACATGACAATCTGTTTTTTTTTTAATATTTTAAAAATCACGTTTTTGTGAAAGAATTGCAGAAAATGTCATCATTCATAACTTCTAAATTGGGTCTGACTTTGTTAAGAAAGAGAATCTTGTATTTCAACTTTGAACTTTGAAAACTGATTCTCAATAAATTTTACAAAGTTTTAAGTTATTTTTAACACATTTTTGTATTGAAAGGAATTTTTTTATTGTTGCCCAAGCGCCATAGTTTATTTTTAAAAATTAGTATGTTTTGCATCTTCATGGATAAATTTCACAGAGGTCATAATACAACTTACCTTAAAGAGAAATACATGAAGATTTCATCATTGACATTTTTAAACTGATGAATAGAGGCACAGTTTAGGAATGACTTTGTTGATGAATAGAGACATAGTTTAGGAATGACTTTGTTGCTGAATAGAGGCCCAGTTAAAGAATGACTTTGTTGCTGAATAGAGGCACAGTTTAGGAATGACTTTGTTGCTGAATAGATTCAATAGAGGCACAGTTTAGGAATGACTTTGTTGCTGAATAGAGGCACAGTTTAGGAATGACTTTGTTGTTGAATAGATTCAATAGAGGCACAGTTTAGGAATGACTTTGTTGCTGAATAGAGGCACAGTTTAGGAATGACTTTGTTGCTGAATAGATTCAATAGAGGCACAGTTTAGGAATGACTGTTTATGAAAAGAGGCCTAGTTATAGAATGACTTTGTTGTTCAATAATCTATTATTTCTATACAGGTTGCTCTCCATGCCAGTGCAGCACAGTAGGCTCCCTGAACTATACATGTGATGAGAGCACAGGCCAGTGTCAGTGTAAGCCTGGTGTCACAGGGAGGACATGTGACACATGTGGCAGATATTTCTACGGCTTCTCTCCTACAGGATGTTCAGGTGACATTTCTGTCTTGTTAATTTTTCATACTCTTTAAGAATATCAAGTTAGTTGAATCAACACATAATTATGTCAAGTTAGTTGAATCAACACATAATTATGTCAAGTTAGTTGAATCAACACATAATTATGTCGTCAGTTGAATCAACACATAATTATGTCGTTAGTTGAATCAACACATAATTATGTCAAGTTAGTTGAATCAACACATAATTATGTCAAGTTAGTTGAATCAACACATAATTATGTCAAGTTAGTTGAATCAACACATAATTATGTCGTCAGTTGAATCAACACATAATTATGTCGTTAGTTGAATCAACACATAATTATGTCAAGTTAGTTGAATCAACACATAATTATGTCAAGTTAGTTGAATCAACACATAACTATGTCAAGTTAGTTGAATCAACATATAATTATGTCAAGTTAGTTGAATCAACACATATATGTCAAGTTAGTTGAATCAAAACATTAGTTTTCTAAGCTCATCTTTTTGAGCTGTTTTATTAAAATAAAGATATCCTTAGTAATAATTTGTTTTCTCCATGTCCTAGCTTGCAACTGTGACCCAGTCGGCTCCACTGACCTCCAGTGTGATGCCTATGGCTACTGCCCTTGTAAGGAGAATGTGGATGGCAGGAGATGTGACCGTTGTATGGAGAATAAGTTCGATATATCTGCCGGGTGCTTAGGTCAGTTTAGATAGCAAATCTAGCTTACTTGTGTTGTGTAACCATGGCGATGGATCTTCTATCACCAAGTTGTATGAAACCTGTTAAGTTCTCAGTAGCAATCAACTTATGTCTCATGACTCATGTCAATATTTACACTATAAAATTGGTAGCCCAAATCAATATGACCATTGCATTGCAAAGACTGCCCACAGTGTTATGACCTGACCTAAGTGCATATCTGACCATTTTATTCCACAGACTGCCTACTGGTGTTATAACTTTACCTAAATTCATGTCTGACCATTTTATTCCATAGACTGCCTACAGTTGTTATGACCTGATCTAAACGCATGTCTGACCATTTTATTCCACAGACTGCCCACAGTGTTATGATCTGGTATTACACCAGGTTGCTGATCACAGAAGCAAGCTAAGAGAGCTCACTAGTCTCATCAACAAAACAACAGACAACCCCAGTCTATTCAACGACACCAAGTTTGTTTCCTACCTGTCTCAGGTCAACTCTTCCATCAACGACCTGTTGAGGGACGCCAGAGGTGCCTCCAGTAAGTCAGCTCATTAAAAAGTCACATATGAGTCAGTAAGTGGGCTCATGATATGGTCACATGTGAGCCTCTGTTCCAGGCACCACATAATTTGACACAGGACTTATTTGTTGAGTATGTTCTGAAATAAATATTTGATTTCTATGTTTTATAGTATTAAGCTTTCAGAAGTTATATAAACAGAAATCATTGGTGTGATTGATGTGAAAGAAATAATTGATCTTATAGGATGTTGTTGTGAAGTTTTTGGGGGGTGGGTTGGTTTGCCGTTGAGCTGCTGTTCATATAGATTAGTATTTATTTCAAGTTACTTTGTGAGGTTTTTTTTACTAAACTTTTGACTAGCTCTTTATTTATTTTTCAAATGGGATTGATAAACTTGTTTTTAAATATGTACATTTACACTAATTCTTGTGTCAAAGAGGGGCTGGGTGGGTTTGTGCCGGGGGCGGGGGGAATGAACAAATAAAATTATTTAAAGTCGGACGATAGATATGAGAAAGGGATTCATTTTTTTAATTTTTTTATTTATAAAATCCTATATTCCTAATGAATGTTTTAATCTTAGTGTTATTTGAAGTTCCAGTATAACCAAGGACAGTTGAATGCGTGTTTATCCAGCTTCTTTTTTATCTTCTTTGTTAGCTGGGGACGGCACTGTTGGACAGCAATTGGATAATCTGAAGAAATCGCTTAACGAGGTCATCATCAAGGCCGGAGAAATTTCTCGGAATATTGGCACGGCCTCTGAGGCTTCTCGGGACAGTCAGAACGACATCACCTCTGCAGAGAAAGCCATTGAGAATGCAGAGATGGCCTTGAAGAATGCAGAGAACTACATTGACAAAGAAGGACGAACTGCTCTAAAGCAAGCTCTGGAAGCCTTGTCTAATTTCGGCCTGAACAACAATCGGATGACAGAGATTGCCAGAAATGCTACGGCATTGGCTAAGAAGTGAGTCTTGTTAACTGTCTTTAAAAGATAGCTTTATATAATTTCCCATAGATTTTAACTCTACCAGAATAGAGAAGCTCCTGTACAAACCTCAACAATTGTTTGTATCCTCAGAGCACTAGTCTTGTAGTAAATAAATCATTACCGCATCTAGTAAATAAATCATAACCACATCTAGTAAATAAATCATAACCACATCTAGTAAATAAATCATAACCACATCTAGTAAATACCTCATTCATATGTAGTAAGTACCTCATATCCATATCTAGTAAATCAATCATATCCACATCTATGTCACGAACCGGTAATTTCCAAAATGGATAGTTTCGTTGTCAATGGTTACAATCATTATACAAACCATTGATTCTTAGAATAACTGTCTCTTTATTAAATGTACAAACAAGTCATGCAATGCAGGGCTTCTGCACGGCCATCGTTCCACACAAAAGCAACCAAAACAAACACATCATTTCCCCTTACCCAAATACGTCACAAATATCTCAACATAATTGATACAGCTACACATATTCTCTCTACACTAAACATCTTGTCCATACCAAACATTCACACCCCTAAATCTAGTTCACAACAATCTAGTAAATAACTCACATCCACATCTAGTAAATAACTCACATCCACATCTAGTAAATAACTCGTATCCACAACTAGTAAATAACTCATATCCACATCTAGTAAATAACTCACATCCACATCTAGTAAATAACTCGTATCCACAACTAGTAAATAACTCATATCCACATCTAGTAAATAACTCGTATCCACAACTAGTAAATAACTCATATCCACATCTAGTAAATAACTCACATCCACATCTAGTAAATAACTCACATCCACATCTAGTAAATAACTCGTATCCACAACTAGTAAATAACTCATATCCACATCTAGTAAATAACTCACATCCACATCTAGTAAATAACTCATATCCACATCTAGTAAATAACTCATATCCACATCTAGTAAATAACTCGTATCCACAACTAGTAAATAACTCACATCCACATCTAGTAAATAACTCGTATCCACAACTAGTAAATAACTCACATCCACATCTAGTAAATAACTCGTATCCACAACTAGTAAATAACTCATATCCACATCTAGTAAATAACTCATATCCACATCTAGTAAATAACTCACATCCACATCTAGTAAATAACTCGTATCCACAACTAGTAAATAACTCATATCCACATCTAGTAAATAACTCACATCCACATCTAGTAAATAACTCACATCCACATCTAGTAAATAACTCACATCCACATCTAGTAAATAACTCACATCCACATCTAGTAAATAACTCACATCCACATCTAGTAAATAACTCGTATCCACATCTAGTAAATAACTCGTATCCACAACTAGTAAATAACTCACATCCACATCTAGTAAATAACTCGTATCCACAACTAGTAAATAACTCACATCCACATCTAGTAAATAACTCACATCCACATCTAGTAAATAACTCGTATCCACAACTAGTAAATAACTCATATCCACATCTAGTAAATAACTCACATCCACATCTAGTAAATAACTCGTATCCACAACTAGTAAATAACTCACATCCACATCTAGTAAATAACTCGTATCCACAACTAGTAAATAACTCACATCCACATCTAGTAAATAACTCGTATCCACAACTAGTAAATAACTCATATCCACATCTAGTAAATAACTCATATCCACATCTAGTAAATAACTCATATCCACAACTAGTAAATAACTCATATCCACATCTAGTAAATAACTCATATCCACATCTAGTAAATAACTCATATCCACATCTAGTAAATAACTCATATCCACATCTAGTAAATAACTCATATCCACATCTAGTAAATAACTCATATCCACATCTAGTAAATAACTCATATCCACATCTAGTAAATAACTCATATCCACATCTAGTAAATAACTCATATCCACATCTAGTAAATAACTCATATCCACATCTAGTAAATAACTCATATCCACATCTAGTAAATAACTCATATCCACATCTAGTAAATAACTCATATCCACATCTAGTAAATAACTCATATCCACATCTAGTAAATAACTCATATCCACATCTAGTAAATAACTCATATCCACATCTAGTAAATAACTCATATCCACATCTAGTAAATAACTCATATCCACATCTAGTAAATAACTCACATCCACATCTAGTAAATAACTCGTATCCACAACTAGTAAATAACTCATATCCACATCTAGTAAATAACTCATATCCACATCTAGTAAATAACTCATATCCACATCTAGTAAATAACTCATATCCACATCTAGTAAATAACTCACATCCACATCTAGTAAATAACTCACATCCACATCTAGTAAATAACTCACATCCACATCTAGTAAATAACTCACATCCACATCTAGTAAATAACTCACATCCACATCTAGTAAATAACTCATTAACTGTTTGATAACCATTCAGGGAGGCAGTCAAATTTTTATAATGGGTGCACAGCAAATTTTTAGAATTGTATACAGTGAATGGAAGTTATTAAACAATTTGTTTGTTTCCGCACACATCTGTGACATTGGGATTTACAGGCAAAAATGGCTCCCATGAACATTTGTTATGTGCATGTAAAGTGTTACAGGTGCTGTAAGCCATGACACGAAATACACAGTTCTGTCCCTTTAATTTGATGTTTGTAAAACATTAATATTTTACCAAGTGTATAACACCATTGTTGTCTGTAAACTGAACCTGATCATAATTGAGCAACTCGAAGGCTTTTCCGAGTAAGTGAAAATTCTTTTGTCTATAACTATTGATATTTTGACTTGTCTAAATAAGTGAATGATCTCCTTGTCTTGTAGTTCACCTACCTCTGTTAGTCTATCTGGTCTAGTAATTCACCTACCTCTGTTAGTCTATCTGGTCTAGTAATTCACCTACCTCTGTTAGTCTATCTGGTCTAGTAATTCACCTACCTCTGTTAGTCTATCTGGTCTAGTAATTCACCTACCTCTGTTAGTCTATCTGGTCTAGCTATTCACCTATTAATGTAAAGGGTTGAACAGCTGAGATCCAATTCAAGAAGAGTGAGAGTGCCATTTTTATTTAATTTAATGTTTTAATTATTTTTTTTTTTGGTCAATTATCATTCTGCACTGAAGAATTGAGCTTTCCAACTGACACTAACATTCTGGTTTATCAGATGCTAAATTTCAAATCCCCCTTGCTTTAGTCAGACCTCGCTTCAAGAACTCGTTGTCTTATTTGAAAAGTAAGGTAAGCTGGTCTTAAGTGGCAATTAATCTCAATACAAATTCTGATTGGAGAAATCCCAGCTGTTCGACAAATGTATATTATATTTTCCTTTAAAAGGTCTTTGTCTTGCTTGTCTGAGAGTCTCATTGAATTTTCCCTCAGACAAACTGAAGATGCCCAGATGATTGAAAACTTGGCCAGGAATGCACTGGAAACCTCAAGGGAAGCTTACAGACTTGCCAACGAGTCACTCAGCATGCCACTGAAAACACAGCAGGAAATAGACAGATTGCGTAGAGAGTACGTATTATTGAGTATTATATTCTGTGGTCTCTTACCGATTACAACTCATTTGTCTATATGGGTCAAATTTTGTAACCAATTTTTAACCCACTTTTACAGAAGGTATTTTCTGGAAATTTAGCCTACTTAATTAGTGAGCAGGTGTCCCTTCATTCTGGACGCATGTCCTAAATGCACATTATCAATTATTTTTCAACATTTATTTCATAATATCTTGAATGTCCACTATTTTTTGATACAATGTGATTCAAAATTGACATAACCAAATGAATTAACTCCACAGTTCTGTTAAGTTAAGCACATCCTGTAGACTTTAGGGACACCCTATATTCCCCTTTTGTTATTCTTAATTTAGGGATCCTAATAGAAGAAAGTATGAAGTACATTTTTTTTCCCCAAAGCCACCCATGTTAAACTAACCATTGAATCATTTCCAGGTATGATGAGGCCATACTTGTTAAATTAACCATGAATCATTTCCAGGTATGATGATGCCATCCTTGTTAAATTAACCATGAATCATTTTCAGGTATGATGATGCCAGCCTTGTTAACCCTTTACAGTCCGATGTGCCCGAAATGCACCGATTTTTTTCTTAAGCTTACAGTCCGATGCCGCCAAACCCGCCCGTTTTGAGGTTGTTTACTTTTATTCTTAGCACAGCGGAAATCCATTGCCCATTACTATTTATAGTTTGACCGGAAGAAAGCCTTGTTGTCGGCATTTATTTTGATACTAGTATGACCGCGGTGTGTTTAGGGGCTGATTTTCTACGATTTTTTTAAAAGTTGTGATTTTTTCGCTGTAAAAAATGGCTTTCCAAGCATTGGATACAATTTTGAAAGAACTTGGGCCTAATCAAGCTTCACTATTTCATAAATCTAGCAGTGATAGTGAAGAATCTGATAGAGACATTAATTTAAATGATGCTACTAGTAATAGTGATTCAAGTGAAGAATATAATAGTAATAGTAGAGACATCAATGACAACGGACCTATCAATTCCATTCCAACTGATCAGCAAGATCATAAGTGGTCTGGGAATTTTTCTCAGATCAAAGTGGGAGGGTCCCCGAAACTGTTTTTTGGTGCAACTTTTACTTTAATCATTTCTTTGTATTTAGGTATTTTTTATTTTATTTTCTTGTTTATAGTTTATTTATAATAAATTAATTAGATAAAGAACCTTCATTTAAAATGGAGTTATGTCCCTTTGCTTGATCGCTTGGGGTGTGGACAAGGCTGAATAGGCTTGGACTGTAAAGGGTTAAACTAACAATTGAATCATTTCCAGGTATGATGATGCCAGCCTTGTTAAACTAACCATGAATCATTTCCAGGTATGATGATGCCAGCCTTGTTAAATTAACCATGAATCATTTCCAGGTATGATGATGCCAGCCTTGTTAAACTAACCATGAATCATTTCCAGGTATGATGATGCCAGCCTTGTTAAACTAACCATGAATCATTTCCAGGTATGATGATGCCAGCCTTGTTAAACTAACCATTGAATCATTTCCAGGTATGATGATGCCAGCCTGCTGTTCCAGAGCACCAAAACCCTGGCCAACAACACACTGACTAGAGCTAACACAGCAAGGGAGGAGGCATTCTCTGTGTACAGGATAGCTCAGGACCAGCTGCCATCTGTTGACTTTGACACATTGAAGAAAGAAGCTGGCAGGATCTTATTTGAGGCTAGTCTTTTTTGTTTAATATCTTTATGTTGATCCCACTAAAGTACCATTTAATATCTTTATGTTGATCCCACTAAAGTACCATTTAATATCTTTATGTTGATCCCACTAAAGTACCATTTAATATCTTTATGTTGATCCCACTAAAGTACCATTTAATATCTTTATGTTGATCCCACTAAAGTACCATTTAATATCTTTATGTTGATCCCACTAAAGTACCATTTAATATCTTTATGTTGATCCCACTAAAGTACCATTTAATATCTTTATGTTGATCTCACTAAAGTACCATTTAATATCTTTATGTTGATCCCACTAAAGTACCATTTAATATCTTTATGTTGATCCCACTAAAGTACCATTTAATATCTTTATGTTGATCCCACTAAAGTACCATTTAATATCTTTATGTTGATCCCACTAAAGTACCATTTAATATCTTTATGTTGATCCCACTAAAGTACCATTTAATATCTTTATGTTGATCTCACTAAAGTACCATTTAATATCTTTATGTTGATCCCACTAAAGTACCATTTAATATCTTTATGTTGATCCCACTAAAGTACCATTTAATATCTTTATGTTGATCCCACTAAAGTACCATTTAATATCTTTATGTTGATCTCACTAAAGTACCATTTAATATCTTTATGTTGATCCCACTAAAGTACCATTTAATATCTTTATGTTGATCCCACTAAAGTACCATTTAATATCTTTATGTTGATCCCACTAAAGTACCATTTAATATCTTTATGTTGATCTCACTAAAGTACCATTTAATATCTTTATGTTGATCCCACTAAAGTACCATTTAATATCTTTATGTTGATCCCACTAAAGTACCATTTAATATCTTTATGTTGATCCCACTAAAGTACCATTTAATATCTTTATGTTGATCCCACTAAAGTACCATTTAATATCTTTATGTTGATCCCACTAAAGTACCATTTAATATCTTTATGTTGATCTCACTAAAGTACCATTTAATATCTTTATGTTGATCCCACTAAAGTACCATTTAATATCTTTATGTTGATCCCACTAAAGTACCATTTAATATCTTTATGTTGATCCCACTAAAGTACCATTTAATATCTTTATGTTGATCCCACTAAAGTACCATTTAATATCTTTATGTTGATCCCACTAAAGTACCATTTAATATCTTTATGTTGATCCCACTAAAGTACCATTTAATATCTTTATGTTGATCCCACTAAAGTACCATTTAATATCTTTATGTTGATCTCACTAAAGTACCATTTAATATCTTTATGTTGATCCCACTAAAGTACCATTTAATATCTTTATGTTGATCCCACTAAAGTACCATTTAATATCTTTATGTTGATCCCACTAAAGTACCATTTAATATCTTTATGTTGATCCCACTAAAGTACCACTTTTGGATAGATGCCATGCTATTATCAAACTAAAAATAAATGCTAATTTTTTTTTATAAACTTTTTGGACTTTTCCTTTGTTAGATAAATTTGGTCAAAATGTGATGTTAAACATGTATTATATTAAATTTTAAATTGCGAGTTCAAAAACTTAAGATCTGAAATAGTTTTAAAAAATAGCACCAAAAAAAAAAATATGTTTTTGAAGAACCACTCTTTGTATTAATTAAACTATAATGTTGAGATTTTGAGTGTGTATAAAGCAGAAAATAGGCAGACATGACGGTTAGCATGAAATCAGTGATACAACGATTTTTGTTGTCTTTATAGGCTGAAGATATCAAGCGGTTAGCATGAAATCAGTGATGCAACGATTTTTGTTGTCTTTATAGGCTGAAGATATCAAGCGACAAGCCCAAGAGCTGATTAAAGAGAATGAAGAGCTGTTGAACAAGGTCAACAACCAGACTGCAGTGGCCAATGACCTATTGAATCTAGGAGCTAATGTTAATTTGGTGAGCTAAAAAAAAAGAAAGAAAAACATTGGGCTACACACAAAGTATAACAAAATAACATTTGGATTTTGGGATACACAGTATAAAAAAAATAACATTTGGATTTTGGGATACACTCAAAGTATAAAAAAAAAATAACATTTGCATTTGGGGATACACACAAAGTATAAAAAAATAACATTTGCATTTGGGGATACACATAAATAAAAAGTGGCATTTTAATTCCAGCTGCATTACGATTAATGCTTAGGGGTGGAAATAATAGTGCTACCATTCCAGATTGTAAAATAAATTCCTATTTGGTAACCAGGAACAATTGTATCAAAGTCCTGTCGTGGCCTATGCCATCAAGGTTCAGTCTCCATTTTGCTCTGTCTGTCACTGTCTTCTCAATGTCCCTCCTAAACAGTCCCAACCCTGTTCAGGTCCCTTCTCCTCATGCATTTGATGATGCCTGGCTCTTGACAATTCCACATTTGCCCCATGACACCATACACTTTTGTTAAAAATGTCCACCTTCATAATACGATAACTAAAAACAGCTAAAGAGCACTTGAAAGCAGGGGTTCATAAAGTACGCCCAGCTGCACCCTGGGCCAGGGGTTCATAAAGTACGCCCAGCTGCACCCTGGGGCAGGGTTTCATAAAGTACGCCCAGCTGCACCCTGGGCCAGGGGTTCATAAAGTACGCCCAGCTGCACCCTGGGGAAGGGGTTCATAAAGTACGCCCAGCTGCACCCTGGGGAAGGGGTTCATAAAGTACGCCCAGCTGTACCCTGGGGCAGGGATTCATAAAGTACGCCCAGCTGCACCCTGGGCCAGGGGTTCATAAAGTACGCCCAGCTGCACCCTAGGGCAGGGGTTCATAAAGTACACCCAGCTGTACCCTGGGGCAGGGGTTCATAAAGTACGCCCAGCTGTACCCTGGGGCAGGGGTTCATAAAGTACGCCCAGCTGCACCCTGGGGGCCTGCTGCTTCCTCACAGGGTCACACTGAAATATAAATAACTTTTTTTTTTTTTTATTATATTTTATATTCATTGTGATACAAGGTGACATCTAGCCGACCTGGTTCAAACCAGTAACTCATTTAATGGAAACTGTCTGAAAGAAGTCCCTCTACAAATGGTTGCCAGGTGAGGCAGCAAACAAGTTTTGAAAAATAAATGTTAATTGTTCATTTCAGGAAATAGCTGAATTGTTGGCTGAAGTAGATTATACTAAATCAGAAGCTGAGAACGCTGTAAAGAAGGCAATCAACACCCTGAAGGAGGCTAATGAGACTCTCAAAACTTTAGAAGGTCTGTCAATGGTCCTTGTAGCCAATAAATTGATTAATGGCTTTAAAGTCACTTGGAAATGGGACATTTAAGAATTTTTTAATGCCAGCCAGAATTTTAAAAAGTGGTTATTCAGTCTATCCCCAATATTTTATTTAAAAATGTGAGTCATCTCTTGATTTATCATATGTTATACATAGATACATATTCATATATATGTGTGGCAATAAAAACTCCATATTTTAAACCAAGTACACCACAAAATATGGTGGGTGGAGCTATGCACCGTTGACAAACCAAGTACACCACAAAATGTGTTGGTTGGAGCTATGCACCATTGAAAAACCAAGTACACCACAAAATGTGTTGGTTGGAGCTATGCACCATTGACAAACCAAGTACACCACAAAATGTGTTGGGTTGAGCTATGCACCATTGACAAACCAAGTACACCACAAAATGTAGTGGTTGGAGCTTTGGTCTGCAACTCATCTAAGGGAAGGAAAACTCTGTATTTCAAACCAGGACCCAGAATGATCAATAAATCGTTCATGGGCTCTCAAATATAAGAAGAAGAAACTTGTGTTGCTATTGTTCCGAGACTTTGAAAAGTTGAGAGAATGTAATTGAACTTTTGTTGTTACTGTTGCCAGACTTTGAAGAACTGATGAACAACAAAGATGCTGCGGACAAAGCCCTGGATGAGATTCCAGCCATCAGAAAGATCATCAAGGATGCCCGTAATATGACAGAGGAGGCTGTTAATGCCCTGAGAGGTGTGGACACTGATGCCCGCCGGGCCTTGGAGCTTGCAAGGGAAGCTGAGCAGAAGGCCATACAAGCATCAGAAGTAAGACAAAACTTCTTTTAAACATATGAAAGCTAGAGTTAACTGCTGTTTTTTTTTTTTGTTAACATTTAAGTTTTGTCTAGCCATGTTTTTGTGGTTTTTTTGGCTGTTGTAAGTGTTGGTCGTTTTCCAAGATCATTGAATTAATGTTTATTATTAATGTGTAGTTGAAATAGTGCTAAAAAAATCTTTCTTTTTTTTTTTAATTGTCCTTTTTACAAAGTAAATGTCAGTGAATAGTAGCTGTAATGCATTCATTGACTCAATAGCTTCCAGCCCGAAAGGTAGATAGAAAATTTAAAGCTTATACCAAAAAAATGTATTCCTCGATTTTTATTGTTGACATGTTCAGAATTGTTTGTTATGTTAAAATCAATTTGGTTTGCTTTACTATGCAGCTGAAATAAACCTATCAATAGATAGAGAGATGTGTGCAGTCACTGAACATTTGTACAAGGTTTAATCATAACAGTTGATTAGTCCATTGATACAGTTATTACTAGTGTACAATAAATGGCATACATAAAGCTGATATACACTTGGAAATAACCTCATGTGTACAGTAGACAATAGCTTTCAACTTTGTAAAACTTATTATATTAAGGTTTTGGCACGGGCTAGAACGAATGAACTTATATTTATTTTATAAAACTGAACTCAAAAATGTGTCTGGCCATTTCCTTTCATCATTTTTAATGATGTGTAATGAAAATGTTTGAATCCAACTGGCCAATAATTTGAAATGATTTGTGTTGAATGTTTCAGGAAGCAGGCAACATCAGGAAAAATGCTGAGGAAACCAAAAAGAAGGCCAGTCAGCTGAGTCAGGATGCAGAGTCATTGTCTGGTGAAGTTAAAACAAAGCAAGCCACTGTCGATGATTATGATGCCCAGGTGGCCAAAGATGAAGATCTGGCAAAGACAGTAAGAGTTTGTGTGTGTGGGTTAGGGGTGCATGTGGGGAGAAGAAAATTTGAATTGAATAGAAATTATTATTTTTATCAATTACTAAAAGACTTCTCTCCTAATTTCATCACTAGTCATTTAGTATAAATCCATAGTCCAAATAGAATTGGCCAGCCACCTGCTTACTCACCCTCAAATTTAGCTTTTGTGATCTTTCCATGCAATGAACGAACATCAACAACATGCTTCAAATAATCTATTCAGTTGATGACCTTCAATTTTAATGTTTTCTATGCAAATGACTATTTATAGTACATGTGGGGAAACAATGTTTTTCTTTGACCAGGCTTTAAAGGAAGCCGCTGAAGCTAAACAGAAGGCCCAAGATGCTTGGGATCAAGTCAATGCCGTCCACAAACTGATCCAGTCAATCAACACTGATCTTTCTGACCACGGACCCATAGACCTGAGCAGACTTGAGTACCTTGAAAAACAGTTGCTAGAGGTGTGTTGTCTTAAACTGATTGAATTTATCCTTGTGTGCCACACACACACACCAGTAAATCTTCTAACATTGAGCAATCAATCCTTGTGTGCCACACACACACACAACAGTAAATCTTCTGACATCGAGCAATCAATCCTTGTGTGCCACACACACACCAGTAAATCTTCTGACATTGAACAATCACATTTGATGAGGGTTGATGTAGAACATTATGTTCAAAAAATAAATACTCCACTGTTTAGTGTGCCTTGGTTGTGACACCTTTAAACAAAGAGGACACAGTAATCAATATGAACCTGGCTACCAGCAGAGTTTAAGGTAGCCCTAAGGGCAATCAAAGCCTCTTCAGCCTTGGTGGCTGATTCAGCATCAGGCATCACCGCCATGGGTGCATAGTTTGTTATAGATCATAGTAAGCCTAGCTTCAGCTTCTGTTGCCTTAGGCATGTGGCCCCCAGATACTCTGTCCCTGGAAACTAGCATGAATTGGGATCCTGTGTGATCTTCAATATAGGCTTATTTGAGTGGTATAATTTATATATTCACCATATAATGTCTTAGAATTATTTTCTTTCCTAGGGCTGAGGTATTTTCAGCATTTGGACTAACTTAAAATGCCACGTGTTGAAAAGATTTGATGGTTTTATAGAAGCCGTGAATAGTCGTTAAATAAAGAAGTGAAACTAAATTGACATCTTAAAGACATCACACATTTACCCTACCGGTCCCTTAGGCACAGAGTGATAGTGTTAAAGCCCATTTTTCTTATTGTGCAAAATTTAATAACATGGTATTGTCCACTTCCACAGGTCGAGAGGCAGGTAAATGAGTCCTCTATAGAACATAACATTGATGCGCTCATACGGAAGAACTCCCTGATTGAAGAGCAGGTGTCTGCCTATGAACTTGACCTCTCTGAGTTACGGGCTGCTGTGGAGAACATTGGGGACATCAAGGAGTCTTTGCCCGACGACTGCTTTAAAACAATACCCATAGAAGCACCTAAATAACCTTTTATCTCGGTTTGTTTCAAGTCTTAGTGGGATTCAACATCATTTTTATCATTCTCAGTAACTGGATGAACGAACCATCATTTATTGAACTCTTAAATCCTGATGTATTATAATTTTGTCATTGGTGAAGAAATAAAAAAAAAACTAAATTTATAAAAGTAGCCTAAAGACAATGTATAAATAGTTTACAAATGAATATAATATAAAATCTCAAGTTAAGATATAGCCGAGTTGTCTATTGGAAGGGTCCTGTATAAGATGTAGCTGAGTTGTCTATTGGAAGGGTCCTGTATAAGATGTAGCTGAGTTGTCTATTGGAAGGGTGTTGTATAAGATTTCCATTCATCAGTATTTCTTAACTTATAAACTTATTGAATTGCCAGTAAATGAAATCTTCGACCAAAGCTAAGCACACATACTCTCACAGCAGATCCTGCTCTCATAAACTGCTGTCCGCACTCAACCACCTTATATGTCACATAATATGTATATTAATTTTATAGGTGTACATATTTATATATTGGCTTTTCATGAGACCATTATGTTAACAAGTTCTTATTTTAATACATGTACGTACGTGTTGAAATGTTTGCGCGCATCAGTTCTGCCAAGGGGAATAGTGATCTGGTCATTGAAATCAAACCCGTGTTCTTGCCCACAATCTTGGCACGCTCATCAATCATCACTGTTCGAGAGAATTTATGGCAACGTACTCTTTCAATCGGTTGTTGTTCAAGGCACAATCCATTTGCTGCTCAAACGTTCTCCTATGTTTGAACTGTTTGATCTGTGCAGCCAAGGTAGAGTTTCAGTTGAGGCAAGTCTTTGTTTGATGGACCAAGTAGTTGTGAGCATTTGGAGCATTCTTGGACACAAATTACAAGTTTTGAAATCCGTCTTAAGAGCTGGATTTTAATCATCTTCCACATAATGTTAAAAATTATTGGAGTTTTTGCTCACTAGTAATTACTAAAATTATTTTAAAATATTGTTCAACAAATATATGGAATCACACATATGTTTAAATAACTTGAATAAATTTCAGTAAAAATTATAAATCATTTAGCCATGTATGCTTTCAAACTTTTTAAATTATGGATTTGACTAGAGAAGGTTTGTATGTTTTGTTACTATTGGCCAGTCTTTACTTAAAAACATGAAATTTATTTTAATGTTACATAAATCTATGTTATAGTTGTGGAAGTACACTGCTGCTTTAACAAGGGGACATAAATCTATGTTGTAGAGGTACACATAGTAACGGGGGGGGGGGGGGGGGGGGGTTTTGAATGGTGGAATTTTTTCAGGACTCAAATCAAGGTTTTGTCCCTACCATGGAATTAATAATATGCCTTTTGTATGTTAAAAGACATCACATCCTGACATCCACCATGTATGTGCTGTCATGTCATGGCAGCATTCAAGTAGCCTTGTAAGTTTAGCTGTCATCTGCATGGCTCATCTGTATCAGAGTAACATGAAAATTATTGTTGTGCATGTTTCACTATGAAAATCTTTTGTTGACAATCAGCCCAAGATTGGTGACATCTGTCCAGTATTGGTGTCATGTGTGAAAGTTATTGAGTTCATGGTTGCTTGGCTGTAAGAATTTCAAGTGTTGGCTGATTAAAATGGTCATGATGTTTGTAAAAATGACTAACTTACAATACCTTTTACTCCCCTCGAAAGGAATTATTTCCCATTAATAACGCCAAAAGATAATATTTTTACATTTTTATGTTGATTTTGATTGCTGTAGAAACTTTTTGCAATCTATTCACTACATTGGTGGCCTGAGACTAATAACGTAAGTGTAGGTGGTGTAGAGTTGCAGATGAGATGACAGCAGTGAAACCTTGTATAGTGCTCAATCTAGTCAAGTGAGAATCCTTGGCTGATTTCAACACAAAAAAATAAATGAATGCTTGGCTCAGTATAAAAACTGGATTTAATTTTAATTATTTAATAATTTATTTAATTATAACTAAATAATGGGGATAAAGCCCCACCTATCTCTAAACAACATTTGAACACTGTTGAACACTGAAATCCGTATTCACATATGAAAAGCCTAGAAAGTGAGATATGTGTGGACCAGGCAAAATGACGTGTGGTGAGTGTATGAGGTCTTGCTTGCTCCAGTTTTTTTTTTTATTGTTTTATGGTTTCAAATCCGTGAAACAATTATATTTCAAAGAATGTAGAATGGTCTCCCTTATCTAAGCTGTACTGGGTTATTGATGTTATTTTATACACTTTTAATAAAACATGTACACCATTTTATAAAAGTTTATATAAATGCATGCCTTTTATAACAAAATATAAATATATATATATATACATACATCTCTATATTATATAAGTTAATCTGTCCAGATTTATGTTCAATGTGTTTGTGAAGGATAACTGCCTAGCTAAGTTCTGTTAGCTGCCATTTGTATTGATTAGCAAATGCATCATTAAACCAATTTTCTTTACACTTTAAGTTTTTGGTGATCTTGCGAAGTCGGTACATAAGATAAGATTATTGATCCAAATAAATGGAAATGGTTTTTTTAATGCATTATACATTTTCAGCACATAAATAAAACAATTTGAAGACAAGACATTTATAATAAATTATTTCAAACAGCCATTCAGTGAGTTCTCTTAACCAAATCGGGGACTTATTAGTTCTCATGCTTTAAATCATTAGGATACAATTGTTTTTTTACCCAAACCAAGCGATCAGGTGCTAAACACCTACATTCAAACCTAATTTTGAAACAATTTTCTAGAAATGTCCCTGCACAAATGTCTTATGTTGTTTTTGAATTTTAATGGAACTGGTTATTTCTTTCATAAATGTGGCACCAAAAAACCTGATGACAACTCTCCATTGAAACATCCTAAGACCAACCCAGGAGATGGCTACACAGATTTTCAGAACTAAATAAAAAGACACATACAAATTTAACATATGAAAGAAACATTCAGATTTGTTGGCAATCAATTAGTAACAATGAAAGCAGAGAAAAAATAAAAATTATATTCATTCACAATTTGGCCAATAATAATTATTTTTTTAAACTACACAGATAATAAATGGTGCAGTACAGTTGCACGTCATGCGCTGAGAATTCTTAGTGGGACTAAACTTAAGTATTTAATAGAAATCATAAAATAAGAAAATAATCAAAGAGGTAGAAATACTAAACTAAAACAATCAAAGAGGTAGAAATACTAAACTAAAACTATCAAAGAGGTAGAAATACTAAACTAAAACAATCAAAGAGGTAGAAATACTAAACTAAAACAATCAAAGAGGTAGAAATACTAAACTAAAACAAAGAGGTAGAAATACTAAACTAAAACAATCAAAGAGGTAGAAATACTAAACTAAAACTATCAAAGAGGTAGAAATACTAAACTAAAACAATCAAAGAGGTAGAAATACTAAACTAAAACAATCAAAGAGGTAGAAATACTAAACTAAAACAAAGAGGTAGAAATACTAAACTAAAACAATCAAAGAGGTAGAAATACTAAACTAAAACAATCAAAGAGGTAGAAATACTAAACTAAAACAATCAAAGAGGTAGAAATACTAAACTAAAACAATCAAAGAGGTAGAAATACTAAACTAAAACAATCAAAGAGGTAGAAATACTAAACTAAAACAATCAAAGAGGTAGAAATACTAAACTAAAACAATCAAAGAGGTAGAAATACTAAACTAAAACAATCAAAGAGGTAGAAATACTAAACTAAAACAATCAAAGAGGTAGAAATACTAAACTAAAACAATCAAAGAGGTAGAAATACTAAACTAAAACAATCAAAGAGGTAGAAATACTAAACTAAAACAATCAAAGAGGTAGAAATACTAAACTAAAACAATCAAAGAGGTAGAAATACTAAACTAAAACAATCAAAGAGGTAGAAATACTAAACTAAAACAATCAAAGAGGTAGAAATACTAAACTAAAACAATCAAAGAGGTAGAAATACTAAACTAAAACAATCAAAGAGGTAGAAATACTAAACTAAAACAATCAAAGAGGTAGAAATACTAAACTAAAACAATCAAAGAGGTAGAAATACTAAACTAAAACAATCAAAGAGGTAGAAATACTAAACTAAAACAATCAAAGAGGTAGAAATACTAAACTAAAACAATCAAAGAGGTAGAAATACTAAACTAAAACAATCAAAGAGGTAGAAATACTAAACTAAAACAATCAAAGAGGTAGAAATACTAAACTAAAACAATCAAAGAGGTAGAAATACTAAACTAAAACAAACAAAGAGGTAGAAATACTAAACTAAAACAATCAAAGAGGTAGAAATACTAAACTAAAACAAAGAGGTAGAAATACTAAACTAAAACAATCAAAGAGGTAGAAATACTAAACTAAAACAAAGAGGTAGAAATACTAAACTAAAACAATCAAAGAGGTAGAAATACTAAACTAAAACAAAGAGGTAGAAATACTAAACTAAAACAATCAAAGAGGTAGAAATACTAAACTAAAACAAAGAGGTAGAAATACTAAACTAAAACAATCAAAGAGGTAGAAATACTAAACTAAAACAAAGAGGTAGAAATACTAAACTAAAACAATCAAAGAGGTAGAAATACTAAACTAAAACAAAGAGGTAGAAATACTAAACTAAAACAATCAAAGAGGTAGAAATACTAAACTAAAACAAAGAGGTAGAAATACTAAACTAAAACAATCAAAGAGGTAGAAATACTAAACTAAAACAAAGAGGTAGAAATACTAAACTAAAACAATCAAAGAGGTAGAAATACTAAACTAAAACAAAGAGGTAGAAATACTAAACTAAAACAATCAAAGAGGTAGAAATACTAAACTAAAACAAAGAGGTAGAAATACTAAACTAAAACAATCAAAGAGGTAGAAATACTAAACTAAAATAATCAAAGAGGTAGAAATACTAAACTAAAATAATCAAAGAGGTAGAAATACTAAACTAAAACAAACAAAGAGGTAGAAATACTAAACTAAAACAAAGAGGTAGAAATACTAAACTAAAACAATCAAAGAGGTAGAAATACTAAACTAAAACAATCAAAGAGGTAGAAATACTAAACTAAAATAATCAAAGAGGTAGAAATACTAAACTAAAACAATCAAAGAGGTAGAAATACTAAACTAAAACAAAGAGGTAGAAATACTAAACTAAAACAAAGAGGTAGAAATACTAAACTAAAACAATCAAAGAGGTAGAAATACTAAACTAAAACAATCAAAGAGGTAGAAATACTAAAACTAAAACAAAGAGGTAGAAATACTAAACTAAAACAAAGAGGTAGAAATACTAAAACTAAAATAATCAAAGAGGTAGAAATACTAAAACAATCAAAGAGGTTGAAATACTAAATCAAAGCATTACAAAACAATTAGAATGTTCCAATATCTCTTTAAAGCTTGGTTTGCACATGAAGTTTCAAAATAAAGAGTTATAAGAGAAATGATAGAATTTCAAGCTAAAAACAATATTTTAATGTTTTTGTTGAACCACTGTCACACATGTATTCAGGGCTAACCACTGTCAGACACATGTATTCAGGGCTAACCACTGTCAGGCACATGTATTCAGGGCTAACCACTGTCAGGCACATGTATTCAGGGCTAACCACTGTCAGACACATGTATTCAGGGCTAACCACTGTCAGGCACATGTATTCAGGGCTAACCACTGTCAGGCACATGTATTCAGGGCTAACCACTGTCAGACACATGTATTCAGGGCTAACCACTGTCAGACACATGTATTCAGGGCTAACCACTGTCAGGCACATGTATTCAGGGCTAATCACTGTCAGACACATGTATTCAGGGCTAACCACTGTCAGGCACATGTATTCAGGGCTAACCACTGTCAGGCACATGTATTCAGGGCTAACCACTGTCAGGCACATGTATTCAGGGCTAACCACTGTCAGGCACATGTATTCAGGGCTAACCACTGTCAGGCACATGTATTCAGGGCTAACCACTGTCAGGCACATGTATTCAGGGCTAACCACTGTCAGGCACATGTATTCAGGGCTAACCACTGTCAGACACATGTATTCAGGGCTAACCACTGTCAGGCACATGTATTCAGGGCTAACCACTGTCAGGCACATGTATTCAGGGCTAACCACTGTCAGGCACATGTATTCAGGGCTAACCACTGTCAGGTCCATGTATTTAGGGCTAAACACTGTCAGGTCCATGTATTCAGGGCTAACCACTGTCAGGTCCATGTTTTCAGGGCTAACCACTGTCAGGTCCATGTATTCAGGGCTAACCACTGTCAGGTCCATGTATTCAGGGCTAAACACTGTCAGGTCCATGTATTCAGGGCTAACCACTGTCAGGTCCATGTATTCAGGGCTAACCACTGTCAGGTCGATGTATTCAGGGCTAACCACTGTCAGGTCCATGTATTCAGGGCTAACCACTGTCAGGTCGATGTATTCAGGGCTAACCACTGTCAGGTCGATGTATTCAGGGCTAAACACTGTCAGGTCCATGTATTCAGGGCTAAGTCTAAGTCCCGCAATGCTGCACAAGAAAGGCGTTGCTGTACTTTTGCTCAATAATAAATGGTGCTTTGCATTTGCTAAGAAATAAACACATAACGTATTTGCCTTTTTTTTAAAATAAACATTTTTTAGGGGAACATTTTTACATAATCAGCACATAAGACACAACCCATATTTTAAACTTTTTTTTTTAACTTTGGCGCCGCTTTGAAGTTTAATCATAAAAAAATTCAAGGAAAAGAACTAGGGGTTAATGAATCGGTTGATTACCTAGATTGCTTTAAAAAAAAAAAAAAAAACACTTGAGTTGCTTGGATAATGACAAAAATAAAGGGTTTGGTAAGCGAACAAAAAGAGTATTGTAAATTAACGGACATTTACCTTGAACATAGTGTTAAAACTCGTTCAAGAAAAATATTTATGGAGAGTCTTGGTTCTTGCAGCTTTAGTTAATATTAGGATGAAGAGCTCTCTTATTTGTGGACGAATTATATCAATGTTAAAAACTCGAATGACAGGAGTGAAAATCCCGACGCTGAAGACTACTACAAACAATATTTGTTCGTACTTGATATCTATAATTTCTCTGACCAACAGTTTCTCTGGGAGACAACAGTCCTCAGGTCCTGCTATTCAGAATTCAGCCTGCTATTATGACACATCTTAATAGTGACCGGTTGAAGGAGAGTGTTGATATCATGACTATGTAAACACTCAATTGACAACTTTGAGCTTGAAGCAATGAACTTGTTTGATTTTTTAGAGCTAACAGTAACAATCACGAGACATAAAAATGACTTGCATCTTTTCGAATTGCTGCTCATCATAGACTTTCCCCGATCTATTTGCCAAGCTATTCTTACTGATTAGTGCACATACTTATCAACAACAATATGCACCGTTGAGCGTTCTTTTAGAACCTGCAGGCGAATCAAAACTTCGCTTCGTTCGACGATAACTGATGAACGTCTTTCAGGTTTGTGTTAGCTTAGTGTACATCGTTTAAGTGTGAACAGAAATAAGGCAGAGTTTATCCAGAAAATAATTTGAAATATGTGGAAAGGATAAACGCCGACTTCAATTCCTTTTCAAAGTTTGAATTTTAATAATATCAAGAAATGTGTGATGTAGGGGCTACAGTCTATATTATAAGCTTACTAATTTATGTTAAGAAATGAATATTTTTTTTCAAAGTTACTGTTTTATGTTTGTACAAAAACTCTAACTTAAAATGCAGGCTACTATTAATACATAGACATAGGCATAAACTCTTCAGCCATAGGCATAAACTCTTCAGCCATTGGCATAAACTTTTCAGCCATAGGCATAAACTCTTCAGCCATAGGCATAAACTCTTCAGCCATTGGCATAAACTTTTCAGCCATAGGCATAAACTCTTCAGCACTCATTTATAATAATTTATATGTTTATATTTTGAAAAAGAATATCCAAAGTTTGTTGACCCCCCCCCCCAACCTGAGAGAATTTTGCGGGTGCCCATGTATGTGAACATGACGAATGAATGCCCTATTGCCCAAAACAACCTGTGTTTGTTACAAGCAATTAGAAAAACAAACTCTTTCATAGTTAATTTAAATTTATTGCATATTTTTTAATTTACATTATTTTATCTTGGGATGAGAGTTTATGTTATCCAGTTTTCCCAGCATGAGCGGAAACCCAGGAAAGGAGAAACTCTAGCCCGCAGTCACTAAAAGGATCGGGGCACGACCAGTGTTCCCTCTAAGGTTTGCTGGTTCGTGTGCAAAATCGTACAGTTATGTGCAAAGTTTTACAGCATAGATTTTTGTGAGTGCAACATTTTACAGCCCACAAACACAAACACACAATTACTTTTGCTGCGCGGATACTCAAAACTGCTGCGCGGAGTCTGTGAGTTAGCTGCGCAGCCGCGCAGCTTAAAGGGAACATTGGGCACGACCTACTAGAAGTCAGTGTATGTGGGTCATGATCGGAGCAGGACCTACTAGAAATTAGTGTTTTCTAGCGGGTCATGATCGGAGCCACTAAAATTCGCAGGGCTCCTAGGCAGTGCTTACATTGTCTATAATTTAATCCGGGGGATAGGGGAAAGCCCACCAGATATGGTGGGTACTGGGGAAAAAAAATACCCAAGGCAGACCAAAATTAAAACCTAACGCCTTATTGCAAGTGGATGGATCCACAAAGGCCGCCAGGGAATCTTACTGAAAATTAAGGAATCTACCTAGAGAGCTGTAAGGGAAAGCCCCCGAGACGGTTGTGCGCAGGGCTAACAGTCGGACATGTAAAAGCAATGTTACGAAAGGCATGCAACAGAATAAAACCCGGACTGATTCAAATTGAAATTGACACATGCCTGAATATGGACATGATTTTTGGATGTGGAAAAATATCTACAGCAGCTGGGAATCCAATCATGGAAAAGAAAAACATTAGTTAGGCCTGAGTGGAAGGAAGTGGTGAGCCAGGCCAAAGCTCTACATGGGCTGTAGCTTAGGGTGATCAAACGTCCCGTTTTTTCACGATTGTATCCGAAAAAGTCTTTCGGGACACTTAAATGTCCCGTTTCTTAAACCAAACACATTTTCAAATCACGAAAACTTCCTAATTTATAATATAACTTCAAGTAATATTTTGGCTTGCTGTGTAGCCAGAGTCAGTAGTGATGTGGTCTCGCATGGTGGCTGCACTGTTCCCCCTCCACCACTCTGCCGACGCTGCAAAATTATTGTTTTTGTTAATGATATGCCTCACAGTTAAAATTAAAAAAGGGAATGTAATTTTTAAAAGATTTCTAGGTCTCAAAAAAAGAAAATTGTTAAAATGAACATAATTTGAAAAACATTTTCCAGCGGAGGCCCCCGAACCCCTCTTTAGCTGGAGGGTATCCCCCAAACCCTCCATGGGCGTGTCCCATTTTTTCCAGTTCATGATTCGGTCACCCCAAATGTAGCGCCACAGATTTCTGCCGCAGTAAACGTAGCCTTCATTTATGTAAATTTACTGTCGCTGTCAACGCAGCCACTTTATTTTAGTAGCACAGAACTATAGCCGGAAGTCAAACTATTTTAACTTACAAAATAAAAAGCATCTTTTATACTCTTTATAGCTTTCGAACTTTTCGAATAGTTCAATTTAGGCATCAAGTCCACCAAGTCTATAGTTCCCCCCAGTCCTAACCTATGCACTTCGTTTCTAAAGTAATTATTATTACTGGTAATCTTGCAGTAATCTGGTAATCTTGCAGTAATCTGGTAATCTTGCAGTAATCTGGTAATCTTGCAGTTCAGATAAGCATATTATTTCTGATAGAATTTTTCGTAATTAGATTGTGCCTACTCAGGGCCTACTGCCTACTGGTTGTGGGTCTTGGGTTTCCCTCAGTAAGTATCCTGTTATTGTTCCTCGGCTGTCAATATGTATGTTTCTTACTACTCATTTTAATGTTTGTTAAAATAACATACAAGATAGTGAGTGTCCTTGTGACTTGTCTTAGTCTTAGTACTCCTACTATTATATTCATAAGATTTCTCTAATACTAATAGGCATCTGATGTTGAAAATCTTATCAGCCGTTGATCTGTTCTGTTTTTGGTCATCTTCATATGGGACTATGATAATGTATAAAGAGAGAGAAAAAGTAAAATAAAAAGTATAGGCCTAATCGTCAATTTTAACTACAGTAATTTCAACAAAGCCCTGTATGATATTTCTACACTTATTAATTAATATTAAAAAGTTCCTGAGAAAAGTTGAAGTTAATATCTAAAGAATATTATTTTTATTGTGGGGTTATTAAAAACAAAATATTTAAAAATGTTTAATTTTGCGTGGTCTGTACAGGAATAGACTATCTTCCTGAAGGCAGTTGAAATTGATGTTAAAGATATGAACGCAGAATAAGAGTCTTGAAGTGAAGTCTTGTCTAGATGTGTCAAATTAACAATTATGTCAAGTTAACCATCATGGTAAATGGTATGGGTTATTTTCTGATGTGCTTACATGTACCCAATATAAGGATTATCAACTTTTTATATTATATTAATTTAAATGCTATAACTATAATTAAAAATTATAATTAAATTATTATTCGTTATTAATTTTTTTAAAACAAATTAATAAACAATCATTAACTAATTGGCCCAATCATTAACTCAACTTTATGGGAATAATTATGTATCACAAACTATTTGGGCAAAATTAAAACATCATTTCTTCTTATTATTTGGTAGGAAGAACACCACACTAACTGCCAATGGTCAATTAGCTTGACCAAACATTTTAATAACTTTCAAATATAAAATTTATTTTCAATAAACACATTTTTTAAAAATGTATCCTTTCTTTTTTTTTCAGCTAACAAGTAATCCTTAAAAGAAATGGAATGCTACATGTTAGCAGATATCTGTGTCTGAAGTGAGCTCTTGGCTTGGTCAGAAGATATCTTTATCTGAAGTGGGTTCTTGGCTTGGTCAGAAGATATCTATATCGGAAGTGGGTTCTTGACCTGATAATGGACAAGAATAGGTCAGGTTAGCTCAGTTTTGATTATAACAAATTTTAAAAACTAGTTTGAATTTTAATTTAAACAATACATTTAAATAGAATCAGTATATTTATATTTTCTCTTTTTTTATAAACTTTTATTTATATCTTCAAAAGTAATTTTTTAAAAATTGTTTTCTTTTTCTAGCTTCAACTATAGACAACACTGTTGTCGAGTATGAGCGTTCATTAGTAATTGTTGCGACTCAATATTATGTTCATTAGTTGTTGAACGCTTTTCCCGCGCTTGACTATTATAGTTAGTGAACGCTCTGCCCGCCATTGTCTCTATGTCGTATTTTTATGCTGAGTCGTGACGTATTGTCTATGCAGTATTGTGACGTATGTTTTAGTCGTGCGGCAGTCTTGAGTGGAACCTTGAAGTGATAGGATGTTTACTTAGATATTAAAGTTATAGTTATTATGAAAAAGAGTTGAGTTTGTTAATTGATAGTGAGAATAGTACGACGCTTCAACGTATGAAAGAACTGACGAATGTAATCAATTCAAGAAGACGTTAGGAGTTGACATGGGGGCTTCTCATCCGGGATTGGTGAACCTCGTTATTTTCATACTTGAGGTAAAGTACAAGAACAATCTTATTATTCAACTTTAGTGAAGTTACAACCATCGTCGCATGTTCCCGTATTTCAATGTCGGAGCCCCGCTGCCACCGTGTGTCAAGTTTATATGAGTTGCATACGCTAGTAACTCCATCAACCACCTACGTCCTGTATTAGGCTAGTTATGTCCTAACCTGCAACAGGCTAACTACGCCCTGCCCGTTATCAAGTTGCCAACGTCCTGTTCAGTTCCAGTGAAATAACTACGTCCTGCCCTGTATGAAGCTACCAATGTCGTGTCCAGTTACAGCAAATTAACTACGCCCTGTCCGTTATCAAGTTACCAACGTCCTGTTCAGTCCCAGTGAATTAACTACGCCCATCGCTGCATCGAGTTATACAAGTCCTGTCGGTAGTGAGCTACCCACTCCGTGTTCAGCTGGAGTGAATTAACTACGACCATCGCAATTAACTACGACCATCGCTGTATCGAGTTATCTACGTCCTGTCGGGGGTGAGCTACCAACTTCGTGTCCAGTGAGCTGTGAAGTCCTGTGGCCCTGTCCGGTCACCCAGTTGAACAACGCCCTGTCCTGTTTCAACGAGCCACCAATGTCCCGTCCCGCATCAAGCTTACTATGCCCGATCCTGTATTGGTGAGTTATCCACGAACTGTCCAGTGAGCTGCCGATGTCCCGTGACCCGTCCCGGTCACCCACACCTCAATGACTGTGTCCCAAGATCGCCATATAGGACAATTGAAGTTTGTGAGAAAACTATTGACAGTAAAGAACCATTGGCATTTAATTAAGCCCAGTGTGTGTTGTGAATAATATTTAAATTCTATAGGACTTTCCACGAACCAGGCAAGTTGGATTTTTATTGTTTAGAACATTTTTGTCGTCAATTTTCTTATGACTTATGTATTAACATTTTTTTTTTACCTGGGTAGAATTTAGATTTTTTCTAGAGTTAGTTTAAACAGACTGCGATTGGTCCTTAAACCTAATTATTGTTTACTGTATGATCACCCTTAATTTGCATTGCTATGGCTGGATATGTCAGTGGGAAATGGAGTTTAGACGAAATTAGGCATGTGGGTGTGTTACTTTGTTATACCGGAGAGAACCTAGAGGAGTATATAAGAGTTAAGTTTGAAGAACAAGAACTTAGAGCTAGAGAGGAAGAACTTAGAGCTAGAGAAATAGAACGTATATATAAACAGAGAGAGGAAGAACGCATAGATAGAAAGAGAGAGAAAGAACGTATAGATAAACAGAGTCAGAGACAATTTGAACTAGATAAACTTGATAGAGAAACTAGACTGGCAAAATTAGAGGCAGAACGACGGGAAATTATTTTAAAGAGACAGGCATATTATTATAGCGACAGTGACGATGACGAGAGTCAAGGGGAAGAAATATATTATGGCATTGCCAGCATTTACTGTGAGAATCCCTATAAAAATTTTAATAGATTTTCTATTAATGTAAGTGAAAACAACTTTATTGACGATTATGTAGATAACGGTGGACATACTCATGATCCTGACCCCAGGCAAGAGCCGGCCTCGCAACCACGGTTCATGGTTAAAGATACTGAGGAACAAAATGATATTATTGCCTCTGCTGACGACTCAATTTTTTTAAATAGAAATGACAGTGATTTGTTAATTGATCCGTCGGCTAACGTTAAAAGGGACAACGTTGACCGTGCTGACATAACTGTGAGAATCCCTATAAAAATTTTAATAGATTTTCTATTAATGTAAGTGAAAACAACTTTATTGACGATTATGTGGATAACGGTGGACATACTCATGATCCTGACCCCAGGCAAGAGCCGGCCTCACAACCACGGTTCGTGGCTAAAGATACTAAGGAACAAAATGATATTATTGCCTCTGCTGACGACTCAATTTTTTAAAATAGAAATGACAGTGATTTGTTAATTGATCCGTCGGCTAACGTTAAAAGGGACAACGTTGACCGTGCTGACATACCCCCAGTGGCAAAGGGTACAGATATAGCTTTAGATTCATGTCAAAACGAGGTTGAAGTAGTTGGTGTATCCCAGGAAGTCCAATGTAAAGAAGAAAGGGGACGACAATTTAATATGGTAGAAGTCATTGGAAATGACCTTAGGTGGACGTATGTAGGGGATTGTCCCAGCGTCACAGTATGTAATAAACTGGTGGTTATGGAAACGGGCGGCATTGAAAGCAAAGAGAACCCTTTTCTAATGTCTGAGGACATAATTTTTGTTGTATCTCATGGTGAGCCATCAGATAATGTAAGTCCTGAAGTTGATTTTTTGTGTGAGGTTGATGAGGTGAGTGTAATCCCTGAGGTGGGGGAAGGAGAGAAAATTGTTGTTGATAATTATTGTGATGTAAATGAGTCACTGTGTAATGTGAGCAAAGGTTGCTCAAATGTTGATATTTTTACAGAGATATGTACTGGTAATGAATATGAATTAGTTGATAATGTGAGCCAGGTGTGCTCAGGTTTTGATGTTACTGCAGAGATCTGCAATGAAAATGTATCACAAGTTGTTATGAGCAAGGGTTGCTCAAAATTTTATAGTATTACAGAGAGCTGTATTGATGATGAATCAATAGGTAATGTGAGCCAGGGCTGCTCAGATTTTCATATTGTTACGGATAGCTGTAATGATAATGAATCACCTGTAAATGTGAGCCAGGGCTGCTCAAATTTTCATATTGTTACGGATAGTTGTAATGATAATGAATCACCTGTAAATGTGAGCCAGGGCTGCTCAAATTTTCATATTGTTACGGATAGTTGTAATGATAATGAATCACCTGTAAATGTGAGCCAGGGCTGCTCAAATTTTCATATTGTTACGGATAGTTGTAATGATAATGAATCACCTGTAAATGTGAGCCAGGGCTGCTCAAATTTTCATATTGTTACGGATAGTTGTAATGATAATGAATCACCTGTAAATGTGAGCCAGGGCTGCTCAAATTTTCATATTGTTACGGATAGTTGTAATGATAATGAATCACCTGTAAATGTGAGCCAGGGCTGCTCAAATTTTCATATTGTTACGGATAGTTGTAATGATAATGAATCACCTGTAAATGTGAGCCAGGGCTGCTCAAATTTTCATATTGTTACGGATAGTTGTAATGATAATGAATCACCTGTAAATGTGAGCCAGGGCTGCTCAAATTTTCATATTGTTACGGATAGTTGTAATGATAATGAATCACCTGTAAATGTGAGCCAGGGCTGCTCAAATTTTCATATTGTTACGGATAGTTGTAATGATAATGAATCACCTGTAAATGTGAGCCAGGGCTGCTCAAATTTTCATATTGTTACGGATAGTTGTAATGATAATGAATCACCTGTAAATGTGAGCCAGGGCTGCTCAGATTTTCATATTGTTACGGATAGTTGTAATGATAATGAATCACCTGTAAATGTGAGCCAGGGCTGCTCAAATTCACATATTGTTACAGATAGTTGTAATGAAAATAAATTCCCAAGTAATGTGAGTGAAGGTTGTCCAGATTTTGAGAGCCAGGAGTGCTCTAACATTAAGTTGGAAACCAATGTTGAAAGTGTTAAAGAGAGCGCTGCCAGCTCTAAAGGTGCACTTGTTTATGATTTTCAAGAGGAGGTGAGTTGTCAGGTCCATGAGTTGGGAGGTGAGGCTTTTGTTTGTATTGTTAAAAAAAATGAATCTGTTAAAATGAACTATTGCCATGATTGCTTTGAAGTTCCTGATTTGTTTGAATTTCTTTTTTATGAGACTCGTTTTTCATTTTGTAACAATTTAAAAATATGTATTGTAAAACTGAGGTTTCACATGAGTTATGACCACGGGTCAAAAGAACAGGGAGAGATAATTTTAATTATAATAAACATGTTGAAGCATAAAGTTGTGAAATCCACGGACAAAAGATATGTCCCGCCATCTGTAGCTGTGTTATTTAAGAGCAAATAAAGGCTGCTCAAATTGTGGTGAGGCATCTCTCACCTGTAATAATGTTAGATAGTTTTGTGTTTTTATAGTGATGACCATTGGTTTTGTTTAAAAATACACCTTTTTGATGATATGATTTGGATTAACTTAGTTATAGTTTCAAATTCAGTAAGGATGTTGATGTATTTGCCCTGATTTTTGAGATAAAAATATAATTATTTTTATTGGTATGAAAAATGAAAATTAATGTTGACATTCAATTTCAATGGTCTGATTTTTATTGTCGTACATGAATTTTTAACTCTTGAATTGCATTTAAAATTATGTACGAAGGATTGTTTATTTTATTGCAGTATATCATAAATCTGTTTGATTTTCAGTGATACCTAAATAATGTTTTTTTGATAAGGACCATTCATATGGCTGAAGGTCTCTTCTTGATGTAATTCATGTAAATTTTGTGTGTCTGGTGACGATTTAACTCCCTTAGTTAAATCTGAAATGAAAGAGGGGGGATATGTCGAGTATGAGCGTTCATTAGTAATTGTTGCGACTCAATATTATGTTCATTAGTTGTTGAACGCTTTTCCCACGCTTGACTATTATAGTTAGTGAACGCTCTTCCCGCCATTGTCTCTATGACGTATTTTTATGCTGAGTCGTGACGTATTGTCTATGCAGTATTGTGACGTATGTTTTAGTCGTGCGGCAGTCTTGAGTGGAACCTTGAAGTGATAGGATGTTTACTTAGATATTAAAGTTATAGTTATTATGAAAAAGAGTTGAGTTTGTTAATTGATAGTGAGAATAGTACGACGCTTCAACGTATGAAAGAACTGATGAATGTAATCAATCCAAGAAGACGTTAGGAGTTGACAACTGTTAACAACGATGGGAAACTACAATAATCAATAACCCATCAATAACCACTGTTAGATCCAGTGGATAACCCATCAACAACCACTGTTTTAGATTCAATGGATGGCCCATCATTAACCACTGTTAGATCTAGTGAATAACCCATCAACAACCAGTGTTAGAAAGAATGGATAACTGACTGCTCACAATCCGATGTTAGCTTCAATTTTTAATGCTTATTCCCTACAGTTCAAGAGAAACATATATATTTTTAAATTTTGTAAAAATTTATTTATAAAACACTAAAAACATTATTGAAAAGCTAAACATTGATTCCCACATGATAAAAAATTAAACTTTTAATAATTGTTTATCATAAACCATGTCATTGCTGTATTTTAATGTCTGGTTTATCCCTCTTATTCCAGGTCTGAGAAAATCTGAAAAAAAACCAACATGATGTCAATTTAACTTTATATGTTGCTGTGCTGTGTGGAATATTTTCTCATCTTTCTTGCTGTTATTTTATGAGCACAAATCTCAAGTAAACGTATAGCGTAACATATACAGTTTATTCAATAACCCAAATTTCTTATTTTACTAAACTGGTTCAGTTACTCCTTGAAGTCATTTTTGTTAATAGAAGCATTTGTAAAAATAAAATCTATTTGTCGTAATGAATGTGTAAAAAGAAAATGCAAAATGTTAACAGATAATTTTAAGACATAAAGGAAGTACAAAATAATACATTGTTTATGTTGTAAATATACTTACACTTACACATTCAATATTTACGATGTTATATTTTCATGAAAAAATTTGTTTTTCCAACATAAGTGATTTTGATAAAATGCTCCTCTCATGTTAAGGTAGTTGAAAGAAATTCTCTGTTAACATTTTAACACGTAAAACAGTTATTTATAATTTACCTAAATTTAACAAATGTATTTAAGGTTTTAATTTTATTATATCACTTGTTATAGATTAATTTGCATCACAAATTAAAGAGTTTTTAAATGTTTGTCTTGAACAATTGACATGAATTATAAAATAAAATAATTAGATTACTAATCTATTTGTTTTGGTTGTTTTAATTTACTCTGTTATTAATTGTTGTGTTATGTTTGATGTTTTAACAATCAAACCTTATGGAAAAATAATTGGTACAAATTTAAATTATTTTATTTTTTGCATTAAGGGTTAAGTGCATTCAATAACTTAAAACTCTGTATTTTTTTATTAAACAAAGTAATTTGTTTAAGACTGAATTAAGAAAAAAAACAAATAGAGGAACATTTGGATGGTTAATTATTTACAAGTTTATAGGCTACTTATAAATATAAACATATATATTTATACTTCATACAATCCAGGAAAGAGAAATACAGAGCAGTGGTTTTCTACCAATATCTAATGAAAGTTAAAGTCAGTGGTAATACATTTTTATTGTAAGACATATTCCACTTAATAAAAATCTGTTTTTGATGACCTTGTGCATTGATTCATTCATGTAAAGTTTTGTAATGCAGTAAGGAGTGTGTCCAGCTAATAAAATAAACATCTTGTTTAGGATAAGGAGATCAACCTTGACAAACAAAATAAACTCTATATTACTAATAGTTACAGTTGAGCAACTAATATTAGCTTTCATTGAGCACATGAAAGAAATATCAAACCAATTTTTGTACAAGTGCTTTCATGATTTGACCTAAAGTTTAAATAAATACTTTAAATTATTGTTATTATTTATGGAGAAGATTTTAAAAAAAAAGATTCTGATTCCAATTTTTACTGTTAGTTAAAGTTTAAATTTTTAAATACAAAATATCAGGTAATAAAATAAAAACTAAAATTTAATTGCCATAAATTGTCACGACTTTAAATCCAATTTTTAAAAGGGTTTAATTAAATTACAATTGTTATGAAATCCTTACATTGATATTTTTATAAAAAGTATGATCAAAGAGAGATAACCGAGAAAAAAAAAATTGAAGTAATTTATTTTACGGTCTAAGGGAAATAACCAGCACAGAAAATTTAACTCAAAAATTAAAAACGTGACACTATAAATGGGAAGTAACTGTTACAATTTTAATATTTAAAAAAGAAATACACGGTAGCCTCCCATAGACCATAAAATTGTAATCATTAGCTTTTTTTTTTAAAGAAAAAAAAAACACGACAACCTTCCTAATACTATTACTGTAAGAGTTGAAAAAATGTGATTTCTGCTGTCATTTTCGTATATTTTAGAATGAAAAGATGTATCTTTCTGACCACTTATTTTATTATCTTTTTTGCAAAATGTTCGTTTTAACCTGTAATGCTTAAAAGCTGTAAAGCTTAAAAACTAGTTATGTAAAAGGCAAAGTACATGTCATTAAACTTTTCATCATCAATGACTTTATTTGATATGTCAATCTTGCAACTTTGAGATGATGAATACCAGGGGAAGTAAAAAAGGCAAAGAAAAAGAAAGATAACTCAACCGTATATTTAATTAAGTTTATATGTATTTATATTAGAGAATCATAAGCAATTAACATATTCTGATTATATTATAATGATTATATACATATTATGAATGACTATTACATATAATACCGCATATATATGCTTATGTTTATTTTATATTAGCAATTGAAAGTTGTATATGTAAATTTTGTAACACCTATCCTTATTGTCCACCTTTTAAACATAACTTAAAAATTTGCGGGGCAGGTGGTCGGGGTGGATGGAAAAATAAGGGCAAAAACACGATCCAAAAAAGCAGGCCCGATTTCCATCACACTTAAATAAAATACACAATTGCGACTCGGGGGGGAAAGAAGACCCCCGTAGTAAGAAAGAATCTAGTTGACGAGATATTATCCATAAAGGATCCAGAACAGTATACAAAGGGGAGACAACTCATGCTGAATAAAGGGAAGCAATCCACTCCCCAAAGAAACACAACATAGCCAATTTAACAACAAAGCAAATGTTTAGTTTTAAAATAATTTTTATTTTCCATTTCATTTTACACTTTTAAAACAGCATTAAATTGAAGTTTAGCAATAACCCCATTATTTCCCTTGCATAAAGCATAGAGATGAGACAAGCTTACCCTGCATTTGTCTCAAATTAATCATTACTAAACACAAACCTAGAGTCCAATGTGATGCCTGCTGGAGAACCATGGTTGTCTCAGTCAATAGCTGCTTGAAGAAAGAGGCTGTCAAACCAAAAAGCACATTTCAACTTTACAAAATACTACTAAATTAAGGAACAATTCAAATGCATCAATCAAAATAAGACTAGATGAGATAGTGAACACAAAACAAAGAAAATGGAGTGTGACCAAGCAGGGCATGAAATAAACACAGAATATGTGCAAGTCAGAGTGAACATAGACTAGTGGCATTGATGACTGATGGTGACACCTTAGAAAACATGGACTTGGTATTACAGTTTGCTTTTTCATTACTGGCCATAATCAATACAAAGAAACAAACAATATGTGTATAGTTAGACTTTGCTAACTTATACTAACATACACACTTAACATATGAAATAAATCACATAACATGTTAAATGGAATCATGTTAAATGAAATAAATCAACATGACAAGTTAAATGGAATAAACTACCGTATTTTCCGGAGTATAAGACGACTTTCAAGACCCAAATTATAGTGCCAAAACTGGGGGTCGTCTTATACGCTGGGTACAATGGTCTTATACGGCGAGTATATCCCAAAACCATTATTTTTCCTGGAAAATTAGGCGGTCGTCTTATACGCCCAGTCGTCTAATACGCTGGAAAATATGGTACATAAAATATGAAATAAATCCCATAACATGTAAAATGGAATAAATTGCTTAAGTGAACTAGAATAAATGACATAACATGTCAAATGTATTAAATGACATAACATGTTGAATGGAATAAATGACATAACATGTCAAATGTATTAAATGACATAACATGTTGAATGGAATAAATCACATAACATGTCAAATGGAACCAATCACATGACCCGTTAAATTGAATAAATCACATGTTAAAAAGAATAAATCACATGACATGTTAAATGGAATAAATCACATACAATCAAACATAGTAAATTGGTAAATACACATGCAATTTTAATTGCCGCATCTATCTGAGAAAACAATTTATCTCACAGAAAACAATTTTAAAAATCAAATTTCAATAATATACATATTTTGAAATTTCTTTCTACTTAAAAATGTATCCATACATGATGTATTGAATGGAGAGCATTTAAGAGAACATGAGGGGTTTTGCCATTGTTTTCATTTTTTTCTGCACATTTAAAATCATTAAAAAAACTATTTTTTCTGCACATATAAACATATAACATCATATTAAAACAATTCTACACATATATCCAAAAAGAGTATTTTTTCTACACATATAAATCATACATTTAAATTTGATTTTGCAATAATAACATTTTCTTCACTCTTGTCAATACGAATGAAGGGCCAAATATCTTTAACAAACAATAGAAGTCTATGGAAAACATACTTTTAACAAAGGTCAGATAAATAGTATTTCTTTGAATAAAAACATTTTTTTTCCATGTAAACCAAATGAGGGTTAAGTTACATTAACCACAAAGTATGTTTAGTAAAAGAAGTGATGAGATTACTGTGAATGAAAATGTTAACAACAGCTTTGTACTGGTGAAAACAAGGCAAGTGACCAAATAAAATCCCAATACAGAGTAACAACTACTTTTGTAAAAAAAAAATTGTAAATTAAAAGCAGATTATTACCAGATACAGCTTGGATATATCCCTAGAATACCACCAAGCTCACTTCCCAGGACAGCCCTAAGATGGACAGAATATGGAATGTATCCCAGGACAGCCCTAAGATGGACAGAACATGGAACATATCACAGGACAGCCCTAAGATGGACAGAACATGGAACATATCACAGGACAGCCCTAAGATGGACAAAACATGGAACATATCACAGGACAGCCCTAAGATGGACAGAACATATCCCAGGACAGCCCTAAGATGGACAAAACATGGAACATATCCCAGAACAGCCCTAAGATGGACAGAATATGGAACATATCCCAGGACAGCCCTAAGATGGACAGAACATGGAACATATCACAGGACAGCCCTAAGATGGACAGAACATGGAACATATCCCAGAACAGCCCTAAGATGGACAGAACATATCACAGGACATCCCTAAGATGGACAGAACATGGAATATATCCCAGGATAGCCCTAAGATGGACAGAACATGGAATATATCACAGGACAGCCATAAGATGGACAGAACATGAAACATATCCCAGGACAGCCCTAAGATGGACAAAACATGGAACATATCCCAGAACAGCCCTAAGATGGACAGAATATGGAACATATCCCAGGAGAGCCCTAAGATGGACAAAACATGGAACATATCATATTACCAGATACAGCTTGGATATATCCCTAGAATACCACCAAGCTCACTTCCCAGGACAGCCCTAAGATGGACAGAATATGGAATGTATCTCAGGACAGCCCTAAGATGGACAGAACATGGAACATATCACAGGACATCCCTAAGATGGACAGAACATGGAACATATCACAGGACAGCCCTAAGATGGACAGAACATGGAACATATCACAGGACAGCCCTAAGATGGACAGAACATGGAACATATCACAGGGCAGCCCTAAGATGGACAGAACATATCACAGGACAGCCCTAAGATGGACAGAACATGGAATATATCCCAGGATAGCCCTAAGATGGACAGAACATGGAACATATCACAGGACAGCCATAAGATGGACAGAACATGAAACATATCCCAGGACAGCCCTAAGATGGACAAAACATGGAACATATCCCAGAACAGCCCTAAGATGGACAGAATATNGACAGAACATGGAACATATCACAGGACAGCCATAAGATGGACAGAACATGAAACATATCCCAGGACAGCCCTAAGATGGACAAAACATGGAACATATCCCAGAACAGCCCTAAGATGGACAGAATATGGAACATATCCCAGGACAGCCCTAAGATGGACAAAACATGGAACATATCACAGGACAGCCCTAAGATGGACAGAACATGGAACATATCACAGGGCAGCCCTAAGATGGACAGAACATGGAACATATCACAGGACAGCCCTAAGATGGACAGAACATGGAACATATCCCAGGACAGCCCAAAGATGGACAAAACATTGAACATATCACAGGACAGCCCTAAGATGGACAAAACATTGAACATATCACAGGACAGCCCTAAGATGGACAGAACATGGAACATATCACAGGACAGCCCTAAGATGGACAGAACATGGAACATATCCCAGGACAGCCCTAAGATGGACAGAACATGGAAAATATCACAGGAGAGCCCTAAGATGGACAGAACATGGAACATATCACAGGACAGCCCTAAAATGGACAGAACATGGAACATATCACAGGACATCCCTAAGATGGACAGAACATGGAACATATCACAGGACAGCCCTAAGATGGACAGAACATGGAACATATCACAGGACAGCCCTAAGATGGATAGAACATGCAACATAATATATCTAAGGAAGACCCAAAAAGAGCAAGTACAACATAAATCTATGGAAGGCCCAAAAAGAGCTGGTACAACATAAATCTATGGAAGATCCAAAAAGAGCTGGTACAACATAAATCTATGGAAGACCCAAAAAGAGCAGGTACAACATAAATCTATGGAAGACCCAAAAAGAGCTAGTACAACATAAATCTATGGAAGATCCAAAAAGAGCCGGTACAACATAAATCTATGGAAGACCCAAAAAGAGCTAGTACAACATAAATCTATGGAAGATCCAAAAAGAGCTAGTACAACATAAATATATGGAAGACCCAAAAAGAGCCGGTACAACATAAATCTATGGAAGATCCAAAAAGAGCTGGTACAACATAAATCTATGGAAGACCCAAAAAGAGCTAGTACAACATAAATCTATGGAAGACCCAAAAAGAGCCGGTACAACATAAATCTATGGAAGACCCAAAAAGAGCTAGTACAACATAAATCTATGGAAGATCCAAAAAGAGCTAGTACAACATAAATCTATGGAAGACCCAAAAAGAGCTGGTACAACATAAATCTATGGAAGACCCAAAAAGAGCCGGTACAACATAGATCTATGGAAGATCCAAAAAGAGCTGGTATAACATAAATCTATGGAAGACCCAAAAAGAGCCGGTAAAACATAAATCTATGGAAGATCCAAAAAGAGCTTGTACAACATAAATCTATGGAGATATCTGTGGAAAAGAAACCTGAGCCTGGTTACGCTTCCCAAGAGGCAGTCAATCATAGTCAAAAGTAGAATTCCTTGACCAGTAAATGATTGTCATTAAGTCATTAAGAGGCATCTTATCAGAATAGCAAAGGGGATAGATTGTATAGACTATACTTCCTCCGCAGTTATGAAAAGACGTGATATACAAATGAGGATTACAATTTTTAAAAACATTCCATTAATTAATACATTATTAATTAGAGCTGGCAGTTCTCAACCTTTTATCGCAGCCATCCCTTGATATTATTTTCAGTGCTGCAGGCAACATTCATTTTTTTAAATGAAAGGTTTTACATAGTAAATAAAGATTAACATTAAAAAAAACACTCAAATTTCTGGTTTTGTTACTAAACCCCCCTAGGGAAATTCTGACACACAAGTCGAGAAGAACTGAATTAGTGTAATTAGCATACTTAAATATCACTCTGTCAAATGTAAAGAATGCATTTATATGGTTTAAATGAGCTCCTAATCTTGACTCCAAGATGTTCTCAGTCCCTCAGAATCCAAGGAGTCCCTCCAGTAATCATGTACTCAGTCCCTCAGAATCCAAGGAGTCCCTCCAGTGATCATGTACTCAGTCCCTCAGAATCCAATGAGTCCCTCCAATGATCATGTACTCAGTCCCTCAGAATCCAAGGAGCCCCTCCAGTGATCATGTACTCGGTCCCTCAGAATCCAGTGAGTTCCTCCAGTAATCACGTACTCAGTCCCACACAATCCATGAGTCCATCCAGTGATCATGTACTCAGTCCCTCAGAATCCAAGGAGCCCCTCCAGTGATCATGTACTCGGTCTTTCTGATTTAGACATTCTGCAGGTTTAAAAAATATATTTTAGATCAGAGTATGCAATTATAGTTACATGTTTTTAGTCTGTTTATAACTTAATTTTTTATATTCATTTTACCATTATGAAATTCTATAAACAGCCCAACAAAATTTATAGGGTAAACAATTTTAGATTGAAGCCCATATGAAATATTTGTTGGATAGAGCATTAATGTTTAACTTTACATATTTTACGTTTACTCTTGAAATTAGTTTTTTAAGTGCAAATAATTTATTTTAAGAAAAGATTTATATTCACTTTAAACCCTGAAAGTTATTTAAAGTATCAAAAAAAATTGTAGCTAACCACAGCTGGTGAGTTCACAGAAGCACATTTTTGACTATCTCATCAAGCCATTTCCCGTAGTACCACTGTCACTGTTCATTCTCCAACAAAAGGAAGCCGCTCTCCACCTTCTCCAGTGAGAGTTCAGTGTTGTCTCTAGCCTGCAAGATAAACTTACCACGATGAGGGCTGTAGACTGACATTTAATACTAGTGATAAAGTCATAAACAGTTTTTCTGAATCTGACAAACTTGTTTAAAAATAAAACTGGCCACCTTTAAGATCTCTGCTGATGATGGGCTCTGGCTCTGTTTGTGTAAATATCTTGTTTTTAAAGAAAGTAAATAAAATATTTTATGCAATTTCTTGACCAAACATTTTACTTATTGTATATTATTATTTTAAAATTACATATGATTATTCATAACTTTTATCATTAATCTTAAATTAAAATGCATTTTGAATATGTAATGTGAAAGTTTTAAGTGTTGTCCGGCGTGACTGGGAATTTTTTAGTCTTAGAAAAATTTAACAAAAATAATTGATCAATAATCAATATATTTTGTAATAAATATAAAAAAAATGGTAACAAAAATAATTGATCAATAATCAATACATTTTGTTATAAATATTTCTTATCCATTCCATCTCAGAATGCCATCTTACATTTGCCTCAATCTTCTTTTAGGAATTTTAGGTGGAGCCATAATTTTATTTGACTATCAATTACTACTTATTATTATGAGATGGTGGAATTAAAAATTCAGTGCATTTAAGTTGAATCTTTTATTCTGACCCAGTTAAATAGAAATTTTGGGTGTAACAAATGGAGCAAAGTAGAAAAAAAACAAGCCATCAAGTTGAGCAATAGTCAACAAAAGGTGGAATTTGATAGACATTTCCTTTTGATGATACGGTATGACATGAAATAAAAAGCTTAATGTGACAGTTGGAATAATATATACAAAAATAAAAAAACAGTTTGCTTTAGCCTTCCTCAGGCAACAAAATTTTTTTAGCTAAAATGTATTATGAGCAATACGAATAGAAAAACAAAAAATGGGAAATACAACTTCCACAAGTTAGGACCCAGGAGAAGCAGCCATTTTATAAAATTAACTTTAAATGATGCCATTGGGATTTCTTTCATTTTATTAGTTTTTATTACAACGCAGTTTTTATTAGTCTAATTATATGTACAGTTTTTATATTAGTCTAATTGTATGTACCGTAGTTGTTTTCTTAGTCTAATTGCTTGTACAGATTTTTTTAATTAGTCAAAGTTCAATACATGATTAAATATGATTCTACCCATTTTTTTTTAAAACTAGTAATAATAGAAAATATGGGGCTTCATAAATTTTTTTTTTCCCCAATTATTCAATGAATAATTCATTAACTTAAAAAATTGGTTCTCTTTATTATGTCAGGGCAATTGAGATACTAAAAAATTATACTCATACTGACTGTTTTTTAGGCTCAATGGATTTCTTCTATGTGTTTTTATGTTGATTAAATTGTAAAATTATTGTACTCACAAGTTTTTTTTTACTGCATCCTCATGTGAAATGTCAAAAGCCCTGGTTGGGCAACCCTATTGTCAACCGACATATGTGGCGAATGCACCTTTTTAGTTTGGTGAATTTGATTTAAGCCAATATAATTTTATTTAAGGTAAATTTTGGATGTACCATTAATAGAATTTCTTTGTATTTAATAATATAATAAGCATCCAGTCTGACAAGTAATATGGAATTTTTGTATATATTTATAAAATTTTATTGTTGATTAAAGCCTTCTATATTGACTGCTTTTTTAAAGTAATGAAATTTCATCCCTACATTTCTGTTGAAAAAATAATAGTTGAAGAAATTAGGTACTTGACTGGCTTATGGAAGTTAAAGCAGATGGAATTTTAAAACGTGGGAAAACTGTTCTGACTGACAGGTGTTCTAAGGTATCTTGAAACTGCGAACTTCAAAATTATTTTCAAAGTTTGGATCACCTTGGCTGTTAATGAGAATAAGGGGCCTAACATGTGATGTGGAAAAATATTTAATCTATCACCTTTTGCTTTCACAACACTATTGACTATTGTGACTACAGGGGGCACAAAACCGAAAAATGGAATGAGGCCTCCTAAAGTAACGTGACAGCTGTGCAGTAGGATTCATTGAGACAAATACAGATACTGTTGACCAAATTGTTGATCATTGATGAGAAATTACAGGGTGAGAATGAGATTAGAGGTGATTTGAGTACAAGGATTAAACCTAGCATTGCCAACATATTTGCAGCTTGTTAATGAAAAAAACTAATATCAAATTTCGCATTGAAGTTTGTTTTAAAATATTATTCAACTTAAGAGCTTCGGCTTAGTAAGTTAGTTCTTCATTTTTGGTAGTATTTCATGATTTATATTATTTAGTGTGTGTGGCAAATGTGACTTTTCACTCACCTATGCATCTGTTGTAGCTTTTTTTTTTTTTGAGGGTAAGGGTTCCCCTAGAGTACTGCAATACGGGAGCGGGGTGTTGTTCCTCTTCAGTCTGCCTTTATTTCTCATTTTTCATTTCTGAAAATCAAGCAGGAAATCATGTTGGTTCCACCAGGCTTGGTAACCCGGGGGGATAAAAACAGTCACTACATCCTGACCTTAGCCAACGGGCCGAGAAGCGATCAGACTTGTGGGGCTCTTATTTTTTTGTTCTTTTCTTACCGATCGTCCCCGACCCAGGCTGAAAATCAAGCGGGTAATCATGTTCGTTCCACCAGGTTTGGTAACCCGGGGGGATAAGAACAGACACTACATCCTGACCTTAGCCAACGGGCCGAGAAGCAATCAGACTTGTGGGGCTCTTTTTTTTTTGTTCTTTTCTTACCGATCGTCCCCGACCCAGGCTGAAAATCAAGCGGGTAATCATGTTCGTTCCACCAGTTTTGGTAACCAGGAATCCTGGAGGGATAAGAACAGACACTACATCCTGACCTTAGCCAACGGGCCGAGAAGCAATCAGACCTTTGGGGCTCTTATTTTTTGTACTTTTCTTACCGATCCTCCCGACCCAAGCTGAAAATCAAGCGGGTAATCATGTTCGTTCCACCAGGTGTAATAACCCGGAGGAATAAGAACAGACACTACATCCTGACCTTAGCCAA
>CAXITT010000071.1:296009-320186 GCA_964033795.1 Lymnaea stagnalis
GGGGGGGAGAATAATTTCAAATTAGCTACCCTTTTTATGCCTATTAAGATTCACAATCATAGGATAAAACTTTAATAATTAATAAATATAATTGTATTTCAATACATGGGGGGAAATAAAGTGGTTAACTTTATAAAAATAAATCATGGTTTAACATTACACCCCCAGCCCCCTCCCTTCCAATAAGTAAGAAATGCTCTACAAATACTTAGCCACATAAGTTATAAGCGTGGAACTTACTCAAAAGCTTCCTCCCAAGGTACTCAACGATTTTAAATAAATAGTTTCCAGTTTTAACAAGAGTATAACATTAAATCTACAAGTACCAGTTAGGCCAAAAAGTTTAAGACTCGCAAAGACCATGGCTTTGCTAATTTAAATCGCTGCGGTGTACGCAGGCCACAGACAATGATTTAGCTAGGTACACCGCCACGGTGTACGTAGGCCAAAGTCAATAGTTTCGCTAGGTACACCGCCGCGGTGTATGTAGTGCCGGCCAACAAATAAAGCTATGGAAATGGAAGGTTGGGAGATGTTCAAAGACGCTTTAGAGATAAAATAAAACGAAAAACAGCGCTGAATAATTCAGTATTAGTTAACTATCACTGCCTGGATTTAATTTAATGAAGAGTACACGTAAGTTTACATGCGATAATACGAATTTCGATCAGAAATCTGCAAGATTACCCTTCTGAACTTCTATTTCTATATATTAATAATTATAATTAGGGAAGCGTTATCCACACAGCTCTGCGAATAATGCCGAGCGTTATCAGCAGACCGAAATTTTCCCATAATTACGCAAATTTCTAGAAATAATTAGGATCACATTCCAAGCCGGGGTGGGGTTGTAGTTTTAAGTAGTGTAACTGTAAGGATCGATCGATCTTTAATGAGTAGGGCAAAAACACATTTCAAAACCGAAACCACCTGTATGCACAAGTTAAATTTAAAAAATTTAATAGGCCTAACTATAGCCTATATATTGGATATAGGACAATTAATTGGGCCTACATCTGCTCTGTTAGGGGCCAACATAGGTTTTATTTGACCAATAGAGTGTTACTAATATATCCAGTCAAACCTCCTACTCCTAGACATAGCTAATTTCCTGGTATTTCATATTAAATGTTATACTTATACCAGTAATAAAAATGGTACCGGTATTCTTCATGTAGCCTCACTTTCACCCATTGTAGAGATGTCTTTAAATGATATCAAAATCAAAGCTTGATACGATATCGTTTATTTTTTTTAAAGCACTATGATATATCACGTAGTCCAGAAATGTTCTGTCAGAAATAGTTGACATGCCGTGCAACTGTGTTATGATGCAGAGAGGTGTCTGCATCAGGCGGCCATGTGAGAGACGGGGAGGGGCATATAGGCCCTACATCGATAATAACAGAATCTAATCCTGTTTAAGTTTAAGGCTAGTATTTTTTCCTCATCCTTGAGGGTGTCCCTAAGTCTACCCAGCTCTGGCCTTAGCTTGGAAAAGTAAAGGTGGCTGGTTATTGCCCTGGCCATACACTCAAACTTGTAAACGCTGCTTCAATTGCCCCAAGGGAACTTTACTTCCCAAAGACTCGCAATGCATCCTACGACCAGCAGGGTTCCAATTAATTTTTTAATGCTTTTTTTGTATTTAGACCTATAGTTGCAACAGTGGCAGTATGGCTTTTTGTTTCAATTATCAACATTTTTTTTACAAGAGCTAAAATTGTTGATGTCAAGGATATTGATGTTTTAAGTACGGTACCAGCATGTTCATTTCATTGTCATCACTAAGTGTTATTTCAACTATTTCTGGAGCAGCATATTGTGTCGCTACTTATTATGATACTTATTAGAAAATAAAATGAAACGAATAAAACGTGACATATTTTTTTCAGCTAAACATTAATACACAACTCTGAGATATAAAATATTTGAATAAGTAAGTTATTCATATTTATTTTTGTTTATTAGAGAAAAAACAAATGAATGTTAAAGTCTATGAGTGGAATTATACAAAGAAAATTAAACAGTCAAAAGAGCTAAAAGTATATCACAATGTACAGTTAGAACAGCTGTATCTGACTTAAACATGGTTTATGCGGCTCATCTGCATGTCCATGTTGTTTACAGTTTTTTGACGAAACTTGAATGAACATTCTAACAAAATAAATTGAAACTAGAATTTTGAATACTTACTTTGTTTGACAGAATGAAAAGTATAATAAAATTGTATAAATAAAAAGTGTAACATTAGTAACAAAACTATATGAAAATAATAATAATAGTAAAACTATGTGAACAGAATAAGAAAGCTATATGAAGAATATAATTATAATATAACAATACGAAATAACCATTAAATATTTTTTTTTTTTTTAAATTTATAAAAAATAGCTTCCCCACCGGGGAATCGAAACCTGGTCTTGCGGTGACATGCTGACATACTGACCACTACACTACCAAGGAGATGCTTACAAACGAACTTTGTATTCCATATTTATAATTTAATTCATCACATTCTGCGAATAATGTCGAGCGTTATTGGCAGACCGAAATCTGCTAATAACGGCGAGTGTTATCCGCACAGCTCTGTGAATAATCACTTCGTTATAATTATGTTATTGTTATTATTATCAATTGAATACAAATGCATGACAATTCATGTAATTAAACATTAAAAGCTTATTTAAATAATTTATATTATATTTAATTATATTATATACTTATAATAATTTTATAACTTATAATATTTTATACTTATATATTATTTATTATTATATTAGTACTACCGGGTATTACTAATTACTATTTTTTGTATTAAATACTACTGCTGCATAGAACAGTGTTTTTTTTTTTTTAATCTTGATAATTTTACTTATTAAAATGTATTAAATATGCTGACTCATTTGAAGGGGATGCCACAGATTTCAATAAAATTCCCAATAACTGCACTAAATGAGATTTAAAAAAAAATGGATTCATTTAGATTTGTTGCATAATATTCTCTTTTGTTTTTCTAAAATTAACATACTTACTTGGTGTATAAATCTGTAATGTAAAAGCAGGTGGGGCATTAGAATATTGACATAAATTAAAATAATAAAAATCTGCATATAAAGGATTTATACGAAAAACTTTCTTTTCATGGGTCGTTTAATTATTAGTTTATGCTACAAGTGACTAGAGTGGGATCTTAATGTAGACTATACAATTCCTGGCACTCCTCAGAATGGCACTCCAAATTAAAAATATAATACTATTCATTATAAAGTGTCTGGCTTATAGCCCCCGATAATTGGTGCTGCATTTGTTTAGATCTAATGCTTTATTGAATTTACTTTTTCCTTAGGCTTATGAAGATGCTTATGAAGATCGCGATCTTTTATAAAAAGAAACGAATTTGACTTGAAAAGACAAATAAACTTCATGCACAGAAGTGTTGTCTGTTTTAAGGTGAAGACAATGGAAAACTTTAATGAATTTATATTTGAGCAAAACTTATTTCAAAATCCTCTAGATGTTGTTCAAAAGATTGAAATAGATGCAGACTGTCCTAAAATATTAAATGAAAAATTAGATCACGATATGATTACAAAACCAGTTGTTCAAGCCTCAGAAATACAGCCCGACTTTCATAAAAAAACAAAGAAGGAAGATGGCGATGATGTCAACCCAACACCAGCAACACCAGATTTAGGTTTTAACTGTTTTTTCAATACCAGTACTATAGTCCAACATGGGACAGGACTCAACATAAATCACGAGTTGGAAACAAGTTCAAATCCACCATTGCATACTGAATATGTTCCCAATAAAATCTCTGAGAAAATTTCAAACTACGAATCTTGCTGTTGTCAGGGGAGTTCCTCCTTTTCAAATTGCCAGCAACCTCAGAAAATTTCAAACCAAAAAAATGTGAATCAATCAGATTTAGAAGAACTTGGACTATCACATGTAGCTTCATCTAAAGGAACGGGAGCCGTAAAAGAGACACACAAACATGACTCAGTTTTACCCATAAGACAACATGCAGGAGAGAAACCCCACAAATGTGACATTTGCTCTGATGCATTTTCTAAAAACTCCCTTCTTATTGCACACAAAAGAAAACATACAGGAGAGAAACCGTTCATATGTGAAATTTGTTCTGCTGCATTTGTCCAAAACTCAAGCTTAACTTCACACAAAAGAAAACATACAGGAGAGAAACCCTATAAATGTGACGTTTGTCAGGCTGCCTTTGCTATAAGATCCTATTTAAATGAACATAAAAGACGACATACGGGAGAAAGACCCCACAGGTGTAATGTTTGTCCTGCTGCGTTTGTTCAAGCGTCACAATTAAATAAACACAAAAGAATACACACTGGAGAGAAGCCCTACAAATGCGACATTTGTCCTGCAGCGTTTTCTATAGGCTCAACCCTAGTTGTTCACAAAAGAAAACATACGGGAGAGAAACCAAACAAATGTGAGATTTGTTGTGCTACGTTTTCTTCAAGTTCGGGCTTATCTTCACATAAAAGGAAGCACACTGGAGAGAAGCCCTACAAGTGTGACATTTGCTCGGCTACATTTTCTACAAGCTCAAGCTTATCGACGCACAGAATAACACACACTGGAGAGAAACGCTACAATTGTGACATTTGTTCTGCTAGGTTTGCCCAAAGTTCAAGCCTATCTTCACACAAAAGAACACACGCAGGAGTGAAACCCTACAATTGTGACATTTGTCAATCTGTATTTGCGAGAAAATCAACTTTAACTATTCACAAAAGAATACACACGGGAGAGAAGCCCTACAAGTGTGACATTTGTTCTTCTGCCTTTGTTCAAAGTTCAGCATTAGCTTTACATATTAGAAGACGACATACAGGAGAGAAACCCTACAAATGTGAATTTTGTGCTGCTGCTTATGCGCAAAGTTCACAATTAATTATTCACAAAAGAAAACATACAGGAGAGAAACCCTACAAATGTGAACTTTGTCAGTCTTCTTTTGCTGAAAAAAGCCTTTTAACTATACACAAACGAAAACATACAGGAGAGAAACCCTACATATGTGACATTTGTTCCGCTGCTTTTGTGTATAGCTCACAATTTGCTGTTCACAAAAGAAAACATAATGGAGAGAAACCCTACAAATGCAAAATTTGTCAGCATGCATTTGCCAGAAAATATTTTTTAATTGAGCACAAAAGGACACATACAAGCGAGAAACCATACAAAGGTGACATTTGTCCTGACAAACATGACATTTGTCCTGCTGCATTTTCTAGAGGCTCACACCTAGTTGATGACAAAAGGAAACATACAGGAGAGAAACCATATGAATGTGACATTTGTAATGCCAAATTTTCTGCCAGCTCAATCTTGAAAAGACACAAAAGAACACATAAAACATAAAAACCTTTTAGACGTGATATGTCTTTATTTTCATTGGACTATTCGATCAATATTTTAAAAGTCACTAAAGAAACAACAGAGAATCTTTACAAACTTGTTGTACTGTTGCATCTTTCCTTATAAGACTAAGAGAACATGTTGCATTTTTTCATCTTTCCTTATAAGACTAAGAGAACATGTTGCATTTTTGCATCTTCCCTTCATAGACTAAGAGAACATGTTGCATTTTTGCAGCTTTCCTCCATAGACTAACAGAACATTTCAGGTTGTTGCAGCTTTCCTTACAGACTAACAAACAGAACATGTTCCATTAATGGATATGTGAAATACTCAAAAGAAGGGAACAACCGGAAATCACCTCGCCTCTGCAAAAAAATACTATTACCACAGTACCCATGTGGATCCGAATATATATATTTATACATCAGAATTTTAAAGATATTCAATAAAGCTGCGTAATTAAAAATGGGTGGGACTGTATGGCTTTCTGTTCTATGTTAATTTCAAACTGATTGTTGGTTGGAGTTGAAAACTCAGAAGAAAACAAATCATCAGCAGCTTCCTATAACTTAAGCCAGAATACAAAAAATGCTACTTCAATGCCGGTACTAACTTGGTATCCAGAAGATATAACATGGCAACACGAGAAATTCATTAATAACCTCCCCAAAGCTGCGCATGCATTCTACCATCTTTGCGTCCCTCGCTAATAAAGGTTGTTCTCCAAAGTTTCTGGCCTATTGTGAATTGTTGTAAGTTTCATCCCATCGACAACCTGCTGGTGAGCAAGTCTTTCCAATCAACCATGAATCACACCAACAGAAAAAAACATTAACTCAAAAGAATTTTTTAGAAAGATGATTACCAGATAAAAGGCATCCTTGAATGGGAAGACTTGTGGTGGAAAATAAGATTACAAAAGCCACCTGAATCAGAAAAGAAAAAGAGGATAATTAATAAAAGACTTACCGATACTTGGGACATTAAAATTCCACCTTCACTCAGAAGACCTTTTTATCAAGAGGATTATAGAAGTCCTTCAATCAGAAGACCTTTTAAAGATGATTATATAAGTCCTTCAATCAGAAGACCCTTTTTTACTCAAGAGGACTATAGAAGTCCTTCAATCAGGAGACCTTTTTATCAAGAGGATTATAGATGTCGTTCAATGAGAAGAGCTTGGTAGGAAGAGGATTATAGAAGACACCTGTAACACGTTGGATGAATTCAATTGCTGTGACCAAAGAACTTCAGTTTTCAGCCAACAAGGTTTGGCAACATCTATATCATGGTATTAATCATAATTAATGGGACCACATCTGTTAAATGCCGCCAGTTTGTGGATTTATCAAATATGTGGAGAGTGGGACAGTACAACTACAATGTAAGCCTGGCTCTGACTGATGCATGTGCTCTGGGTTAGATAAGCCTGGCTCTGACTGATGCACAAGCCCTGGGTTAGATAAGACTCAGACTAAGGTGACATAAAATTGATGTGAGAAACTCTTTTGTCAAACCTCATGCACCTTAACAGAGGAGACGCACTCTGTCATTTTTACCTGTAATACTTTTTTTGTTCCCCTGTACTAGCATATCCATTTATTTTAAAAACTGGATGTGTATATATTACAGACTGACAGGTGTTATCTGTTATCCTTTCATTTTCTGGCAGTTTTGAATATATTTTACTCCAAAGTTCAGCAGGCAGGAGAAAATCCACACAAGAAGGGCATTCTCTTGCAAAGCATATCCTTATAATAGTATAGGAGTTAAGATAAGATTCATGGATTGGTCCAAAAAATGTGTTTTTGTTACATTGTTTCAATTCTATTGTTACCTATTGATATTCAGCTTCTGGATAAATATTCTTCAAGATACATTTTAAAAAAAATGAATCAATTATTTAACAATTATTTCATCTAAATCTAACATGTTTATCATGGGCAAACATCAGTTGTTTTAATATGAATATTTTACTTTTTTGCATATCATTATAATATTTATAGATAACCCCCCTTGGTACATTATAATATTTATAGATAATCCCCCTCATGTTAACTAGTCAAATGATATCTATTACTAAGAGTATTGGTTTGTTGTTTTTTTGTTTTTTTTTTATAAAACTGAAAAATCTAATTTTTTACAGTAAAACTGCAAAGCTTTTAAATATACTATAAATTCATACAAATTGTAATTCTCTTAATTAATTGCTTTTGCTCTTTTATTGAGTATTGCTGATAAATATGGTAATTATTTTATTAATATATCAGCGGTTTTTTTAAGGGCTGTCTATTTTGTACTTCTCGTGTTAGTTCTGAAGTTCAAGTGTTATATGCACAGATAATGTGTAAAGTATTCTTTGAAAATTCTAATAAGCGAAGTAGTATTATCTGAACATACAATTTATGTTATTGTTCAAATGTATAAATAAAGTTGAGCTACTCCTGTTTGTAGAATTACTTATTAATTAGTGTTCAGTGGTTGCCTTGTTATAAAAATTTATTTTAAAAAAAAACTAGAAGACGGCATACGATCTCAACCAATGGCTCTTGACAATAATCTTATTTGTAGCACCTTTCACCCTTTCTGATCGATTTTATCAATGTATATTATAAATATATTTTATTTTTATGTCCCTCGAATGATCATGTACTTAGTCCCTCAGAATCCAGTGAGTCTATCCAGTAATCATGTACTTAGTCCCTCAGAGTCTAATGAGTCCCTCCAATGATCATATACTTAGTCCCCCAGAATCCAGGGAGTCCCTCCAGTGATCATGTACTTACTCCCTCAGAATCCAATGAGTCCCTCCAATGATCATGTTTTAGTCCCTCAGAATCAAGTGAGTCTATTCAGTAATCATGTACTTAGTCCCTCAGAGTCCAATGAGTCCCTCCAATGATCATGTACTTAGTCCCCCAGAATCCAGTGAGTCCCTCCAGTGATCATGTACTTAGTCCCTCAGAATCCAAGGAGTCCCTCCAATGATCATGTTCTTAGTCCCCCAGAATCCAGTGAGTCCCTCCAGTGATCATGTACTTACTCCCTCAGAATCCAATGAGTCCCTCCAATGATCATGTTTTAGTCCCTCAGAATCAAGTGAGTCTATCCAGTAATCATGTACTTAGTCCCTCAGAGTCCAATGAGTCCCTCCAATGATCATGTACTTAGTCCCCCAGAATCCAGTGAGTCCCTCCAGTGATCATGTACTTAGTCCCTCAGAATCCCATGAGTCCCTCCAGTGATCATGTACTCAGTCCCTCAGAATCCATTGAGTCCCTCCAGTGATCATGTACTTAGTCCCTCAGAATCCAGTGTGTCCCTCCAGTGATCATGTACTTAGTCCCTCGGAATCCCATGAGTCCCTCCAGTGAACATGTACTTATATGGCAAACAATTTTTAATTCAAAGGCTTTAGGAAAATTTTATGGATAGAGCATTCATGTTTAACGTTTCATGTTTTATTTTTACATTTGAATTTTTTTCTTTTAAAGTTTAAACACTATATTTGAAGTGAAGATTTATATTCACCTTAAACCCTGGAGCTTACAGCAGCTGTTGAGTTGTTTTATCTCTTGATAACAATTGGTTGGTGCTGGCTGATCCATTCTTGGTTTAAGTTTATTCTATAGTTGAATCTTGAAAAAAATTTAAAAGTATTTAAACCTGCAGGATATTAATAAAGTTTTTTTTTTTTTTAAAACCGAATCAAATAATTATATAACCATTTCTATTTAAATTTTAAAAATAGATGAACTAACATGGTACATTCTTGTCAGTGATCAAGATGTCTTCAGACGAGATTCCACTTCAGATAAGAGGCCACTTGTAAGCAATCCATACTTACATGCTTGACTTGTATTCACTTGTATGCATAGCTTGTTGTTGTATGACTATTAGAAGAAAATAAAAAGATTATACTTAAAAAAAACAACAACATATTTTTTACAATAATTTATTTTTTTGAAAAGCTGTTAAAATATTTGGTTGTGCTCTTGGGCAGTGAGGGTGGTGTGCTGCCGCCTAAATAACATTTATTTGGCCAAAGAGATAGGACTAATAGGAGTTTCTCAGATTGTCTTCATACTTTTTTTTCTTAGTACCGGGTACTAAAAATATTCAAATGATCAGAAATAAATTTAAAATTTCTGATGAAAGAAATCTTCTTAAATAACCAACAAATAATAAGTTCAAATACCAATTAATGTTCCCAAACTTTTTAAATGTGTCAGATTAAATCAAGAAAGAAAAAAAAAACCTTTGCAAATACAACCTCTCCATATATGTAAAGAAGGAGCTCAAGTAGATGTGTAATGCTAATTCAATAGCTTTAAAAAAAAAATTCCCTAACAGTGCAACTGACAGTGTGTAAATTTGTGTTCAATAAGCGATGGCAACTTCAGATATTATAATTAAAAGGTTATTCTCTTAAAAACCTTGTTTTTTTATCTTGATTATAACAATTTATTCATTTTTAAACAATTTAATAAAAATTAAAAAACAATTTTACACTTTAAAATTTAGTTATGACCGATTGCTTATGCAGGAGGGCAGATTAGAGCAGAATGGGTTAATTCTATTTCCCTTTATCTGTAGTCATGAAATGTCAAAATATCTTGAATTGAAAAAGTACAATATTTATTAAGTTTTATATTGGTTCACATTTTGGAAAATATTTAATGAAAAATAATAGATTGATTTTATAAGCAATTTATAGATTATGCATTTAAACAAATTTATAAAACCGAAAAGTAGAGCTACATATAACTTATTTTTTTCATAAATATGGTATGCTATTTATTATTTTTTGTATAATTTTAAAAATGTGTAAAAAAGTATGAAATAAATTACCACCCCTTGACCATTTTGCTATTTGTCAAATATGTGTTGGGCTAAAGTACTTCTTGTTTGCATACTTGTATAGATCTTTGATTCTCTTTGAAATTGATATATCAATGATGTTTATGAGTAAATTACAACATTTTTGGTGAATTTTTAAAAATAGGTAATTTTTGTGATTTTTTGCCTCCCTTGGTAAAATTTGAAAATTTTACAAAATACCATCTTTACTACAATAAATTACAAAAGTTTGATTTCCCATACTCTTGAAAAAAATTGTGTTTGTTCTCTGTTTAGTATTGTGTAAATATCGTAAAGGAAATGAGTGCAGGTGACATACATTTTAAGATAATGACTCATGAATATGGGTCTTTGTCATTTCATAAAAGGTAACCCGAGGAAAAAAAATTAAAATAGCATAACTTTCTTAATAATGGTCATAAAGTCATAAATTAAGTGTCCACATGCTTAGAATTCTTAGATCTTGCATCTTAAACACTCAAAAATGTTATTGGTTTAGTTTGAAAATTTGGTTTGGGGTACCTAATATAAGGTAAAGAAACAACTATTTTTAAAATAGCTACCTTGTGAGGCAACAATGGCTAGACCACCTGATTGGCTTTCTAAGAGCCAACAAGGGCTGGGCCACCTGATGGGCTTTCTAAGAGCCAACAAGGGCTGGACCACCTGATGGGCTATCTAAGAACCAACAAGGGCTGGACCACATGATGGGCTATATAAGAACCAACATGGGCTTGATCATCTGATTGGCTATGTAATTAAGACATTTCTCGTCGAAAATAAAGTGTTTCTTTTGGGGAAGGGGGGGGGGGAACAACTCAAGTGACAACCCAACCCCTCACCCTCACTCCCTTGGAGTAAAATGTGTTAAAAATAAAGCAAATTTATAATTTTAAAAAAAAGAATCGTCATTTTTTATCATTTAAATGGTTCTTTTCATCCATAAACTTAGTGAAATAGTCTGACCAATGAAAATGTTACACCCAATATATTTAATTTCATTCACATTAGGCCTAGCTATTTTATCATCCCAGTTGTACGCTGAACTCCCTGTTTAAACTTACATTGAGCAAATGAAAAGTGCAGGCCTTACTCAGACCTATACGGAATTCCACTACTTTTTCCATCGCTAAAGGGCCTTTAATAAAATATTTTGATTTACTTCTTGCTAAGAATTTGACAAGGCATAGTTATTTGTTTTTTTAATGGCAAATTAGACTTGCCTGAATTTTACCGTACTGCCTAATTCTAAATTTAAAAAAAAAAAAAAATCGTATAAATCGGCTTCTAATTCAACATTGCAGTAAACTGAACGTGATTTTAATCCTATCTCAACAGAAGACAGTTGGTCTGTTGTCACTATTTTTTTTTCACTTAATTGCTAATGAAGAACAAGTGAAAGAACAAAATCACCAATATTTTGAAACTATATTATTTTATCATCAAATCTGGAACCTAGACAATCAGATGTATCCGGGTCTGAAGACTGGAGCCTGAGAAAGAAGGGGTTGTGCACAAGAGACAACATTCTGGAGACAAACCCTACCAATGTGACATTTATTTTTCTTAATTTTTTACAAATTCTTATTTAACCGTAGACAAATGTAAGCACACTGGAGAGAGACCCTTCAAATGTGATGTTTGTTCAGCCGCATTCATTTGTGAAACTGATGTAGCTAAACATGTAATAAGACATTTTTGAGAGAAATACCACAACTACAAATGTTACATTTGTTTTGCTCCTATTTTCTTAGTTCAGATTTTTATTGTACACAACAGAGAACATACAGGAGAGAAACCCTACAAATGTAACGTTTCTTCTGCTGCATACGCTCCATGTACAAAACTAAAAGTACACAAAAGAACACACACACAAGTACTATTCCCCCAACCCACCCCCCCCTTTTTTAACTTTAACACACTTTTTTTCCCCACAATGTGCTTGATTATGAGAGTTGTTTACAATTTCTAGAAATTTACTAATGAGATGCTTAACTCTCGTGTTCTGTTCTTGATAATGAAAGCTTCATCTTAATTTCAGAAGATTTTGCCCCTACTATAAATAACATTGTTATTTGTGATCCAGGCAGACTTGAGCTAGAGATTTTGGGCAAGGTGTAAGAAAGAGTGAGAGATAGGTCTACTTACAATTCTTAATGTGTGTGGGTGTGGATTACTATTTTCACCATTCCTGTTACTTGTGTTGATTAATATTTTTACTGTGTTTGTGTATTACCATTTCCCTTGTAGTTATGATATGATATTAGAATTGATAATATAAACAATAAATGAATTTGAGTATTGTAAATATCACTAGCTTTTGTATTGTATCTTAATACAATGGTTTCATTCCTTTGCCAAGTATTGACAATTCTATTGTTCTTCTAAAGAGCCAAATTGCAAAACAGATTACATTTGTTAAAAAGTGTTAAAACCTCATAATGATATACAAATATTTACACATGCAAGAAACTATGGGAAAAGGTCCTGCCATTTCATTTGTAAAATTAATTATCTAAATGTTTTTTTTTTTTAAAGACGTAATAGTCATATATATATTATTGTGATTTATCTGAGGGAAAATAAGACAGCGGGAATTTCCAAACAAATGCAGTAACTTAAAAAAGTATTTTTAGAATTTCTAGCTACTATAGTCATAGTTGTAACTATAGCCTATAGCTAAAACTTTCTTCATTTAAACTACTAAATAATGAACGTTGGTTTCCTTTCTTGTGTAAGACTCTTTGAGTTATTCCTCCCCAAAGAAAATAATTCTTGGATTTTTTTTTTCAAATTGACATTTATCAAACAAATTTTTTTCTTCTTAAGCTAGTAACTACCAATTTGGTAATTTACCACTTGAGCGTCGGCCAAGAAAAAATCCAGCTGTTCCGGTTTGAAGGGCTATTTAAACAATTATTCTTATCTTGTTTTAACGACGTTGTACATACTCTTCCAGCACATATATCATATACAGTACCGGGTAGAACAAATAACACACGACAATTTTAAAAAATAGAAAATGTAAAACAATTTAATTTTTAAAAAAAAATCAAATAGAAGAAATCAAACAATGTAATGTGTAAAAATGACATTATGCATAGTTCTCCCCCAAGGAGAGAATGAAGTTCTTGAAAATATCATGTCCTCGAAAACGGTTGCGAAACATGAATTCATGTAGATAAGAAGAATATGTACGTCGTAAAAACAAGATACGAATAATTGTTTAAATAGCCCTTCAAACCGGAACAACTAGATGTTTTCCTGGCCAACGCTCAAGTGGTAAATTACTAAAAATTTAAATAATGTGAGAATAAAAAAGAATAGTTTAAATTAACGGGGAAAACGGTCTTACTTTAAAAGCACAATTAAGTGCCTCAATTATTTCAATATTCACGATTAACGTTTGCAGCCTGTTGACTAGAGTTATTCCCCTTTAAAAAGTAAATATTCAACTTGTGGTTCGCATTTATAATATAATATTAATACTGACTGGAACGTGTCGATAATATCATAGGTTAAAATTGGGAAACGTGCTTTCTGTCCACTGACTTTTAAATCAAATTTAATTGCTAAAATATTTCAATATTCATTAACAATCTGTAAAGCACGATGCCTCGAAAAGAGTGAGTCTCCTAGAAGCGTGAGGCCCCCTAGAAGCGTTAGGCCCTGGGCCGGTGCCCATTGACTCACTCACAGTGGGCCATGCCTTAAGATGGCAGTGGATGTCCCCTATCTGCTAAAGTGTATGTGCCCCTTTTTGTCGTAGCAGATGTGCCTACATTGCTGTAGTGGGTGGTCCCTAAATGCTATAGTGGATATGCCTTAGCTGCTGTAGTGGATTTGCCTGAATTGCCACTGTAAACGTGCCCTAATCGTTATAGTGGATCTGTCCTAAATTCTATAGTAGATGTGAGTTCAATTGCATCACAATTTAAAATGATTGTGAAGAAGTCCTGCTTAGAAAATGTCTTACATCTTGCAACTATCAAAATATATGCTTTCTTCTTTTAAGTAATAGCCAATAAATGGAAAATAAGTGTATATATATATATAATATATATATATATTATATATATATATANNNATATATATATATATATATATATGTATATATATATATATATATGACAGCTAAGGTTATGCCACTTAAAACCAATCCACTTCGTCTCCAGAGTGCCATATGTGCCTATGCTCCCAAAACGTTAGAATGTCTTATTTTATAACTATATCTGAAATGATCTGAAATTGATTCTTTGGCTAGAAGTTTTTTTAATTAAATTTATTTTAAAAATATTACATAATAAATTCCCTTTTCGTTGGACAGCCACATTGAACAAGCCAGGAAGGAAATGTTTGTGTCATTTATTTGTTACCTGCCCCTTGTCCATTCAGAGATTCACATATTTACAATTACCCTTAATCAAATCGTGCAACATACACAACTGAACACATGATACTCGACATTACGCTCAATTTAAATGGTACAGAATTTGAAACTTCGCAGCGATAAACGATAAATGATGCTTGGAACTACTGCTAACTAAGTGTTAACTGGAACTTTTGGTCGTAGCAGATGCTATTCAAATGGTTCAACGAAATACTGTGAGTTGGTGTAGAGAGAGAGGGGGGGGGGAAATCACTGCTTTATTTCTATCAGGGTAATAAGGTGAGAGCCTGCAAGCAGGTTAGCACAATGATAAATGAGTCAAACAAAGTAAGGTTAAACCTGAAAAAAAAGGGACCATAACAAAACAACGTTGTTTTGTTACGTTCCTTTCTCAGGTTTAACCTTACTTTGTTTGACTCATTTTTTTTTTATATTTCAATCAGCGTGACAAACATTCCAACATGATCGTGGGTATGATTCTGTTGACACGACTTATGCTATAGTTCTGTTGTTACGTAGTCAGTATTGAGTTCCTATTCTGAGCGGGTGAGCACAGCTTTGGACATGAAGTTCTCACCACGCCAGTGGCAGGACGTGTGATTGAGATTAGCAGAAACCTATCACACGGTTTTAAAAATGATCATTTCCCAATGAGGGAATCCACGAACTTGGAATAGTTCAACTTAATTAGGGACATGTCAATTTAAAGAAGACGTATAAAATAAAAGAACTGGGGGATATTTTGACATCTTTATTTCAAGTCATACTTACGTTAATTAGTTAATCTGTTCACAATTATCTTTATTATTCTATACAATCCACAAAGTGTTTTGAACATTTCAATGATAAATCTTCAATTAAATATTAAAATAAATTTACATTAATTACAGACAATAAAATACAAACTTTAAAATCATATAATATTAACACTGGCATGCAACAATATAACCTTTAGAAGCGTTGTCTCTTCTCAGAGCTGTAGATCTGTAATTTTTCTAAAGAATAGTGAGCAGACCCCCCCCCCCCATCCCCCTTTTTCTTGAGCGTCATATTGTTAAATAAACATCGTGATTTTTTTGTTGAGACAAAATATTTTTACAATTACTTTTAAAAAATGATGAATAATTTTAAATCTTTAAAAAATTTCTGTTTAAAAAAAAAAAAAAAACGGGAAAATATCTTTGACAGACCAGTCAATTAATTTGGACACTTTAGGTCATAAATAAACATCGTGATTTTTTTGATGAGAAAAAATATTTTTACAAATATTTTTAAAAAATGATGAATAATTTTAAATCTTTAAAAAATTTCTGTTTAAAAAAAAAAAAAAACGGGAAAATATCTTTGACAGACCAGTCAATTAATTTGGACACTTTAGGTCGTAATTTTCCCTGAGCATATCATCAAATGCCCCTAAAATGTCATTATTGCCCTTAAAAATCTCATCAACTGCCTCACAAAATGTCATCAACTGCTTCTCAAATGTCATCAGCTGCATCTCAAATGTCATCAGCTGCTTCTCCAATGTCATCACCTTCTTCTCAAATGTCATCAACTGCTTCTCAAATGTCAACTGCCTCACAAAAGATAATCAATCGCGTCACAAAATCTCATCAACTACCTCACAAAATGACAACTGCTTCTCAAATGTCATCATCTGCTTCTCAAATGTCACCACCGGCTTCTCAAATGTCATCACCTGCTTCTCAAATGTCATCAACTGCTTCTCAAATGTCAACTGCCTCACAAAAGATAATCAATCGCGTCACAAAATGTCATCAACTACCTCACAAAATGTCATCAACTGCCTCACAAAATGTCATCAACTGCCTCACAAAATGTCATCAACTGCCTCACAACGTTTAAGACTTAGCGTTACATTTGTATAACTGATGTGAACCTCCTTGACCTTTGCACTCTCACTGAGTTCATTCAAACATTGTGTGTGTCTTAAACTCATTCCACGCTCTAGTAGACACACACATAGTTTTTTTTTTTACGACGGGTAGACGCCCCTGTGATGCCCACTTAACATCGTGTGTCTGTCCTTGAAAGGTGGAAGTGATAAACCTTTAGCAATGGAAGTATCTCAATAATGCACACGAAAAATACGTAAAAGTTTCACAGGTCAATGCTGCCCCCATGTTCACAACAACCAGGATCCAAAGCCTCGCCTCTGCAACCGAGTCTGCCAGTCAGTCGATCGTTACGTCCCATATCATGTATTGGTTGAAGGTTTGAGGCAGCGATGCGCTGTTTACAGCGGCGAGACGTGTGAATGGTTTGATATAAGATGGATAAGATCACACAGACTGCTGTGCTCAGCAAATTAGTCCTATCATTCCTGTGGTATAATCACGTGCCGTCGGCGGCTGTCTTGTTTTGACAGACGCAAGCGCACGTGCATTTTCTTTCGTTGACCTTCAACCCCAAGGCCGTTTTGGTGATGGGTGTGCTCGTATATCCGGGTCCGCGTCTCTGGCGTAGCGGCCATCTTTTGTTTCGCAGACGTTTGGCCGGCTGGGGTCTGGAATCACAAGAGTTGTCTCGCTTTCTTTTCCGTTCGAACGCCGCGTTCTCCTTGTTTTCTGGAAGTGTTGACAAGTCTGTTGCGGTGGACGATGCCCCACTGCTGCCCAAGCCACTGTCAACAACAGCGTCTCCAGGGGTGGATAACTCTGAAGCTGACGTGACAGATGGATCTTCTTTCACCTTATCCTCAGTTCCTCCCTTGAGCTTATCGGTGTCTATATTCTCCTGTTTGTTATCATGGTCAACAGTTTCACAATCAATAAAGATGTCCTGAGACTCCTCGTCGGAAGCTAGAATCTCAGACCCAATTTTGGTCACAAATGGACTGATCCCGTTGAACTCAGCTTCACTCGGGAAGAACCCATTTCCACTATCCGGGGAAGAAGGATACGAATCTCCACTAGAAACACTTTGGGTATTTCGACTAGCCGATTGGGTGGAAAGATCTTCAATAACAGAATGCATCATCTCATCAGCTCTAGGCTTTACAGACCCGTCACTCGGTGCCTCTGGCGCTTGTGACCTCTGGTCCGTCGCGGTGGCTATGGCACTGACATTGTAACTGAAAGAACTTGGCGGGTAGATAGATATAGGCCGCCACTGGACTGGGGCTGTGTTAAAGTTTTCATCAGAATAATGGAAAAATGAGGCGATACCTGGGGTAATGGAACCCGGGTCTGGTGTTGGTACAAAGGAGTTGTATGGGCAGAACTCACGCGACGTGCTTCCTCTAGGTACATCTTTCAGTAGGTCATCTATCATGAAAGCACGCGATTTTTTAGGTTTCTCTGCTCCTGGTTTATCGGGATCCCGACCCTCGCGAGTTCTGGTTTCTCCGTCGACGAGGACCTTGCTATAACACTTCCGGTTTTCGTCGTCCGCGACAAGGGGATGTGACGTAACGGAATTGCCGTTGGAGTCCCGAAAGCCTGAGAAAGCTGTAGCACAACCTGCACGGATGATCGGTGTGCTCGGCTTGATCACGGATACTTCTGCGTCGACGACCCGTTCAGCTGAATCTGCCTGGCCTTGACATTCAGCTTCTTGGTTATCCACAATCTCTTTTTTAATGTTTGTCACTTTGGCGTCAGAGGTCAACTGAGATGGACCCTGCAATACGTCACATCTCATCGATGTTAATTTTGGCGCTAACACGGGAACATTGTCGTTGCTGGAGCAGCCAGGCAGCTGATGCTGCAAATACTGGAGATACTGACCAGCGGTCAGTCCAAGCGACTCCTGGGAGTACGATCTCATCGGGTCATAAGAACTCGTGTTCGGGAAACCGCTGGCCGCAGTGAAGAAATCATTCTTGACTGGAGTGTTGTGATGGTGATTAGCGGGACCAGGGTCACCAGCGTGCCCGGGAAGACCTTTGTTCCATGACCTCCACTGGGAGAACGCCGCGTCCGTCACCTCCGCCGATGGTGTGTACCGATGACCGCCATAGGCGGAGCTCAGCCCGCCGTCGAAGTACGGAGTGGCACCATGGTAGCTGCCGGAAGGGTAGGTCGGGTATGGATTCTGGTTGAACACCCCGATCCCAATAGACGGCACGTGCAAGTTTATGACGGGGGGCATCTGGTAGATTCCACTCTGAGGGGCGGCAGGTGTAGGCTGGGGCGCTTGCAAGTAGTGGGGCGGTGGGACGTAAGGCTGCTGGGGGGTGGCTAAATGCGTTGACCAGTTTAATGACGTCAGATCCGGTCGCGCCTCTTGCAGCAACTTCTGTTGTTGCATGTAGAACTGGGTTTCATCCAGGCTGGTGTCATGGCCGCCCTCCCTTGGTTGTTGGACCTCTGCAGATAAAAATTAATTTGAATGATAAAAGATGGCCATTCAATCCCGACCTAAATAGGAAGCAGACGTATAGGAAAAACTTGGTAAACGCCACAATGAAACCGAACGGTGATCCTGCTGATTAAGTGACTACTTCCGATTACTTTGATTAAAAAATATATAATTTAAAAAAAACAAACGGCAAACTGATAGAGTGAATAATCTTTCTGTTGCAACCATCAGTAGGTCAGATGTACTTACTGGAACTGTCCACTCCTGCACGCATGCACGCGTCATATCTACACGCCTTGCACGCTTTTCTTGAGCTGTGGTTGATAATGCATTGACCGTCCGATTTGCATTCCGGGATTTTTACCTTGCCCTGAAACAGACGAAAACGATTTGTACGTTGGACAGGTCCCCCGGGGCTCCAGTTGACAAGTCTGTGGTGGCTTGTCGATTAGGAGGCGTCGGCCGCCGACCCCCTCGACGTTACCCGGGGAACACAACTACTGGGCGCGTCCTGCGTGGGCAGACAAGGGATGTGCTCGGTACCCGCCATACATAAAACAGCTCATACAGGGCTGCCATTTGTGATACTTCACAGCTGGAAAAATAGGCAGAGCCAGGGTAGGGATCATGATTACAAGTTGCCGTTAATGGATATGAGGCGAGAGGCGAAGGTGGTAACCTCTAGCCGATGATTCTTACTACGCAGCCCTGAGAAGCTGCTCCGAGGCAACCGTTTCGTCCCAGCTACATCGCGAATTAGTTGCGTTGTGGAAACCCACTGTGGAATCCCTCTTATAGGGCGTCTAACGCTTCCCCGGGATGGGGGGGGGGGAGGATATTAGGCCGTAAATTTTCCAATCCCGACTCCTGAGAAAGTCGATCGTAGTGAGCTAGCCGACACGTTCGTTGTTTTGCTGCGTCCTCCCCCCCCCCACTCCCCTTGGTGTTCACATAATTTGTTTCGCTAATTTCCTTTCACCTAACCCAATGGTCGGCAAACTCATTAGTCAAAAGAGACCCCAAAAAATCAGCAGCGGGAAGATTTTTAAAAAATTTGAGAGCCAAATTTCTTTTCAAGAACCTGTCACGAACCTGGTCCAGCCGCACTCAGGTCGCTAAAGAGCCGCTCAGCCGTGGTGAAACTTTGACAAGGGCCCACGGCGTGGATAAGAGTAACGATAATGACAACAACAACGACATCAATAATAATGTTCTGATTGATTGACGATGGGGTCCGGGGTCCACGAGTCGGCAACGACAAGAGAATCAATACCGCGGAACGAAGGTCTTCTGCTCTTCTCCGCCAGGGGTTTAACGACTTCATGGAACCCCCCCCCCTCTCTCTCTCTCTCAATCCCTCGACTGCTAGCTATAGTTGGCTTATTTACACTGAGGTCTCAGTGCAGTTAAGTCAAGGAACGCAAATATCGAGTTTTTTTTTTAAAAAATGAAGGGAGGGAAAAAAAATATTATTGTTGAAAGATTACGGGAAACCAGGCCAGATGGGGGTGAGGGAACGGGGGAGTGTTCCAAACATAGAAAAACGGGGCCGTAGGAATGGTGCCACGCGCATCAGGCGAACGAAACGGTGGCTCAGAAATAGTAACCAAGGAAGGTATATTTATATTTATATTTATATATATATATATATATATATATATATATATATATATATATATATATATATATATATATATATATATATATATATATATATATATATATAACTTTCTGCAGGTAAAATTTTCCATCCCGACTCCTGAGAAAGTCGATCGTGTGCACTGTGTGCAAACACAGTGTCGGACCGACCGGATGTCTTTGGGTTGAGACGGCCCCCGGCGGAGACCTGGTCGAGCAGACTCGGGTGGGGGCCGTCCTGACAAAGGGACATCCCCGACGTGCCGCTCCGCGGCCCGATACCGGGTTGGGGAAGGGTGTTTTGGGGAGGGCATAAAGAGCGCAAGCTCGACGGCCCGCTGATGCCATTTCTTAATGTAATATTTCAGTACGTTGGACAGGCTTTGATACATTCCCTACGACAACCATCTGACAACATTTTTAGAATACAATCATTTTACCACCCTGTTTGAATACAAGTCATATGTGATATCATATGTGATGTCATATCTGATGTCCATCCAATGGATTTAATAAATATTGAGTCACATTTTTTTTCCTTTAGTGAAATTATCCAGCTGTTCTATACACGTCCAAATAAACTCTCTAACACACAAATACAGAACTGATCGCCATCTTTTGTATCTAGGACTCGGAGCAGGAGATGTCTAAACTGGCATTAAAAGTTTTGGCTTAGGCCAACCGATCAAAAGTAGGCCAACCGATCAAAAGTAGGCCAACCGATCAAAAAACCGATCAAAAGTAGGCCAAAAAGTAGGCTAACCAATCAAAAGTCTATCACTACCCCCCCCCCCCCCCCAAAAAAAAAAAAAAAAAAAAAAAAAAACAACCCAAGAAGACCCCCAAATGATCAAACCAGAAGGTGGCCAAGACTCACCTGGACTGTCCGCTTGAAGAAGGCTCGGCATCCGTTGCACAGAAGTCTTGTGTAGTGTAGCGCCACTTGGTCTGATGTCTCACCACACACAACACACACATGGTGAACTGTGGGAGGTGATAACGGTAACATGGTCATGATTGGTGGTTGATATGACGTGTGGATGGATGAGGGGTGATGGGAAGTTGATGTGGACGGATGTGGTGTAGATGGGTAGGGGATACATGTGGGATGTTTGGGTTTAGTAATGGGGACGGATGGGGCACACATGGGGATGGATGCTGCATAGATGTGGGCACCTAGCTATTGCCCATGGTGAGAGCTACCTAGCTATTGCCCATGATGAGAGCTACCTAACTATTGCCCATGGTGAGAGCTACCTAACTATTGCCCATGATGAGTGCTACCTAACTATTGCCCATGATGAGAGCTACCTAACTATTGCCCATGATGAGTGCTACCTAACTATTTCCCATGATGAGAGCTACCTAACTATTGCCCATGATGAGTGCTACCTAACTATTGCCCATGATGAGAGCTACCTAACTATTGCCCATGATGAGGCCCAGGTGTCATTCATGAAAGTTGGGAATAAACCATACAAGAGACGTTGCTCAAGTAATACTCTACATACATTATGTACTTCTCTAATTTGACTTATGTACTTCTCTTATTTGAACTATGTACTTCTCTTACTTGAACTATGTACTTCTCTTATTGAACTGTGTACTTCTCTTATTGAACTGTGTACTTCTCTTATTGAACTAATACATTTCTCTGTTTGAACTATGTACTTCTCTTATTGAACTATGTACTTCTCTTATTGAACTATGTACTTCTCTTATTGAACTAATAAATTTCTCTATTTGAACTATGTACTTCTCTTATTGAACTATGTACTTCTATGTACTTCTCTTATTGAAATATGTACTTCTCTTATTGAACAATGTACTTCTCTTATTTATGAAGTATTCTGTGTTGCGCTTTGTTTTAAAACATCTCTAAATCTTAATAATTTTGTGTTGCGTCCGATTATTGAATATATTAATAACAAGGTAAACAATATAGAGTAATACGATGAACAATATATAGTAATTAGATGAAACATATATAGTTATAAGATGTACAAGATATTATAATCAGATGCGCAAGATATAGTTTAGTAATAAGATGAACAAGACATAGTTTACAATAAGATGAACAATATATAGTTTATTAATAAGATGAACAAGATATTTTAATAAGATGAACAAGATATTGTAATAAATTAAACAAGATATGGTTTAGCAATAAGATGAACGAGAAACAGTTTAGTAATAAGATTAAAAAGATATAGTTTAGTAATAAGATGAACAAGATACAGTTTAGTAATAAGATGAACAAGATATAATAATAAGATGAACAAGATATAGTTTAGTAATAAGATGAACAAAATATAGTAATAAGATGAACAAGCTATTGCCACAAGATGAACAAGCTATAGTATATTACAGAGGCGTAGCGATGGGGGGGGGGGGCAGATGTCCCCGGGCGCAAGCTAATTAGGGGCGCAAAATGGGATTTGATATTATATTATTGGTAAAAATAATGGGTTTTAGAGTTGAAAAAAAGAAAGGGGGCGCTTTAAAATGGATCTTGTCCCCGGGCGCGAATCTTTTCCCCGGGCGCCAAACACCCTAAAAATATAGTAATAAGATGAACAAGCTATTGCCACAAGATGAACAAGGTATAGTATATTACAGAGGCGGAGCGATGGGGGGGGGGGGGCAGATGTCCCCGGGCGCAAGCTAATTAGGGGCGCAAAATGTGATTTGATATTATATTATTGGTAAAAATAATGGGTTTTAGAGTTGAAAAAAAGAAAGGGGGCGCTTTAAAATGGATCTTGTCCCCGGGCGCGAATCTTGTCCCCGGGCGCCAAACACCCTCGCTACGCCACTGGTATAGTAACAAGACGAACAAGATATTGCAAATGTAAACCCACCTTTAACGTCCATGGTTGTCCTCTCGACGATTCCACCAGCAATCAGCCCGGTGAATGGGAAGCGTAATGATAAAGTTTCTAATACGGCTTTTATCGTATGCTACACACCATAACACAGCACACATCAATTTCTACACACCGAGCAGATGAGCCAAGGTTAAAATTCCTTGGGGTTCGAGAGTAACTAGACTCTACGGATTATCCAATGTCACAAAGCGTTGAAATAATCCATGTGAATTTTGATCAGCTACAAGTTACCACCAATTACAGTGTCCGGTCTGCGGTGAACGCTTCTCGAATGGATTGCTGCTGAAAATATTGACTCCTCTTTATATACACGTTTTGCTGGACGTCATGACGTCACGGCTATAGGTCATTTCAATTGCCAAACAAATCTCAACTTATTTTGGGTGACGGACAGACTTCCAGTCACGTTCTGCATTGGCCAGAGCGGCTACAGCGCGTGCCCCCATGCCCCGCCCCACACGGGGGTGTCCCTAACCCAACCCCTCCACGGATCATCATCGGTCAATCAGCGGTAATCCCATCAAGCTTGACCACTCGAAGGTGGAAGGCGGACAACGTGGATTAAGCTTTAAAAACCACCCCGAACAAAGGATGAGTCAACATAGCACCGGGACCAGGACCAGGATACGGGAGGTGTGGAACTTCAAGGTGGGGTGGAGGGGGTGGGGGGGG
>CAXITT010000071.1:329803-357520 GCA_964033795.1 Lymnaea stagnalis
AACAAACGGCCACCTGGCCAACTCCAATACAAACGGCACCCTGGCCAACCCCATACAAACGGCACCCTGGCCACCCCCACCCCCCCCCCAAATGACTAAATAAATGAATCGTCCAAACCAACAATGTTACCATTGCCTGGGACGATACAAGTGTCCGCCGTCGGTCTCATATTAATGTGTATTTATGGGGGCTTTCATTTATCCATCGTAGTTTATACTTGTAATGTCTCATATTAAAACATAAGAACCTCTTCCACCATTGCCCCCGCCCCCCAGTGGCGCAGGAAGGGGGTGTGGAAAGGGCTATACGCCCTGGGCGGCACTTTTTTCTTTAAATAGAGTAGAGAAGCGTCATTTTCGGCCAATTGCAGAATTTTCACATGGAAGAGGGCGGCAAAAATCTTGCCCCTCGAGGGCCGCACTAAATTATCTACGCCACTGGTCCGCGGATGTTCTTTTCATTCCTTCTTGCTACCACAGGATTGAAGTTATGACTTGTTCGTTGCACCCCCCTCTCCACACGACGGTTAAAGTTGTTCCAAATCCTTGTTTTAAACAAGGGGTTGTGTGAACTTTAGTTTAAGAACCGCTGGAATTAGGCATTTTAATTTTATGACATTTTTAATCGTAAACCTTAATTTCCACCCAAAAAAACATTCCTTCTGTACACGCCATTTGAGACATCAAGTTTTGTCTGTAACACTGGAGACATCAAGTTTTGTCTGTAACACTGGAGACATCAAGTTTTATCTGTAACACTGGAGACATCAAGTTTTATCTGTAACACTGGAGACATCAAGTTTTTATCTGCCTAAAACATTCATACATCAAGTTTTGTCTGTAACACTGGAGACATCAAGTTTTGTCTGTAACACTGGAGACATCAAGTTTTGTCTGTAACACTGGAGACATCAAGTTTTGTCTGTAACACTGGAGACATCAAGTTTTATCTGTAACACTGGAGACATCAAGTTTTTATCTGCCTAAAACATTCATACATCAAGTTTTGTCTGTAACACTGGAGACATCAAGTTTTGTCTGTAACACTGGAGACATCAAGTTTTGTCTGTAACACTGGAGACATCAAGTTTTATCTGTAACACTGGAGACATCAAGTTTTATCTGTAACACTGGAGACATCAAGTTTGTATCGGCCTAAAACATTCATACATCAAGTTTTATCTGTAACACTGGAGACATCAAGTTTTGTCTGTAACACTGGAGACATCAAGTTTTGTCTGTAACACTGGAGACATCAAGTTTTATCTGTAACACTGGAGACATCAAGTTTTTATCTGCCTACAACATTCATACATCAAGTTTTGTCTGTAACACTGGAGACATCAAGTTTTGTCTGTAACACTGGAGACATCAAGTTTAGTCTGTAACACTGGAGACATCAAGTTTTGTCTGTAACACTGGAGACATCAAGTTTTGCCTGTAACACTGGAGACATCAATTTTTTGTCTGCCTAAAACATTCATACATCAAGTTTAGTCTGTAACACTGGAGATATCAAGTTTTTGTTTGTCTAAAACATGCATACATCAAGTTTTGTCTGTAACACTGGAGACATCAATTTTTTGTCTGCCTAAAACATTCATACATCAAGTTTAGTCTGTAACACTGGAGACATCAAGTTTTTGTCTGTCTAAAACATTCATACATCAAGTTTTGTCTGTAGCACTGGAGACATCATGTTTCTTCTGTCTAAAACATTCATACATCAAGTTTTTTCTATACCACTGGAGACATCAAGTTTCCGTGGCTTATAATAATTTAATCTTCAACACAGTACACTTTCCTTATGGCTCAAAATAAAACGTGTGAACTGTTTATGGGTGATTGTACCAGTATGTATAATTTGTACCTGTATGGGTGACTGTCACTATCACAGCTCTGGAGGTGAAGGGTGTAAAAAAAAAAGGGGGTGGGGACATTTGCCTGCCAGGGGAGTGTAGGGAGAGGGGGATTTTTAATTAAATTATTATTTTTTTCTGAAGTAGAAATATATTGAGATAGAACACTGCATCATTTGTTAAAGAGGTCAAACAACTTCATCGGTGACAGTGCCCTACTGATCATGGGCGTCACCATCCATTGTTACAGTGCCCTCCTGATCATGGGCATCACCATCAATTGTTACAGTGCCCTCCTGATCATGGGCGTCACAATTAATTGTTGACATGACACCACAGTAACTGATGACAACACACCACAGTAACTGATGACAACACACCACATATCTACTAATGTGCTACATTTACAATGATACATAAAGATTTTCAACAGTGAATCCTTTGTTTAATGTGACGTAACATTTTCAGTGAACCATAACACATAATAAATAACTTGCCTTTCACACTAAAAAATCCTTTTAACAACAGGTGTGTTAACAATAGGTGTGTTATCATTAACTAGAACCACTCAAAGACCAGAAATACAAACTCATCAAGAAATGTAGATATTAACCAAGTTCTTAAGTGTTTATTGAATTTTTCCCTACCAACAGAATTTTAAAAAATTTTTCATTTATAAAATATCCATTAAAATTTTATTAATCAAAAACAAACATGCTAAATCGAGTGTCTGTTTGTCACAAACAGGTTAAGCCGAGTGCCTGTTTGTTGCAAACATGGTAAGTCAAGTGTTTGTTTGTTACAAACATGCTAAGTCGAGAGAGGTGGTTAAAGATGTTGAAGATCAAATTTCTGCACTGCTTGGGCGACAGTGGGTAGCTAAGCCAACAAGGGAACCGACAGTGGGTTGCTAAGCCAACAAGGGAACCGACAGTGGGTAGCTAAGCCAACAAGGGAACCGACAGTGGGTAGCCAGCCCAAGAAAGGAACTGACAGTGAGTAGCTAGCCCAACAAGGGAACTGAGAATGAGTAGCTAGCCCAACAAGGGAACAAAGAATGAGTAGCTGGCCCAAGCTAGGAATTGCCTGACCCCACATATGGGCACTGAAAGAAAGTACAGTCAGAAAAATGCCTGCACGTTTATTAATAAGAGGGTTTTTGTTACAGGTAATCAGGCCTAGGCTTGTAAACTAATGTTAATGGGAGGTCTCATTGTCTTCAATGTTTGCTCCATCTAATCTAGGTCAGTCGTTATACCACCTCAGTAATAATATCTCAATAATATCCTGGGGCTATGCTGAGATAAATAAATGTATGTATGTACATATTATATTGACATATATTTATAAATTTTTTTTTACATTTCATCAGTAGTTTTCAAACTTTAATTTGTTTTTATAGATCTACATCAATCTAAAAAGATCAGATACAAAGTCTGAGACACAATTATTATCCATCAGCCGTTTTGATCCAAGCTGGTTATGTAGCCTAGTATGATTCGTAACACTGTTACCACACAAACATTTTCAGCCCCAGATTTTTATTTTGTATCAAAACTTAAAACAAACCTGAGAACCTTTACAGAAACAATTTTTGAGAACCACTGGATAACCTGAGATCTCTTATCTTTTTTTCAACTTCATTTCCTTTTCTTCATTGTAACACCCTTTTCTCAGGTAAAAAAAAATTGGCCTCATTATTTAATCCGTTTGTAAAATATCAGCTCTGTATTATTTGGAGCCATTCAAAGAAAAAAAAAATATAGAAAAAAAAAAATACTCTCTAGAATGGAGTATTACATGACATGTCAACACTGATAGAACTCTTTTGTACAGCTAGTCCATAGTCAAAAATGATAAATTAATTCTTAAAACAATACATGAAAAAAAAAAATCTAAATTTTATTGAGGGAATAGATTGAATTGATTTTTGTTTTCTTTATTTTATGCATGTTCCACAAACTTGTGTTTTTATCAGCTTGATGGCAGCAAACAAAAAAAACAACAACCCAATAAATAACAAAAACCGATTTAATAAAAACCTTAAAGAAGAGAACTATTTATTCTAAATTTGAACTGATTTCTTGTTGGATGTGAGGCAGCACGAGGAATTAACTCAAAAATTGCAAGGGAAATAATTATGAAAAAGAAAACCATGCACGTTGCTATGTAAGGGACATAATTAGGGAAGCTTTAAAAAAAACACAACAACCCTATCTGTAACATTGATTAACTCCCATGGAAGCTTCTCTTCTATCAGAAGTAACACGATCACAGTGAGTAGAATGATGTAATGACTGGCCGAGACAATCAAGGTCATGCAACAACAACAACAACAGTCTTACAGGTGGCCATAGCTGGACAGGTGGCCATAGCTGGAGAGGTGGCCATAGCTGGACAGGCGGCCATAGCTGGACAGGAAGTCAACTCTCAGGAAACTTCATAAAGACCAGTGGTAATGCACTTTGGTAATGTCAAGAGCAGACTGAGGGGACAGTGCTGAAACTAGGTCAACTAGACAGCCTCCCCCCCCCCACCATAAACTATAAGTTGGACATGCTTTTAAGACATAGTCAGGTATCTACACCATACAAGCAGTGCCAACAAAATAGGGCACCATCTTAGAGGCCATGCTCAGAGTGCCACCAAAATAGGGCATTCCCAGACCTGCGAGCCATGGTACAACAGGCCTTGAGCCTAGCAAAAATGGAAGTGGTCCTGGCTAAAACTTTGATGACTAGATTAAAGTTGATATTAAAGTACCACTTTTGATGATTTGATTTACATTTTTTTTACATATCATTTGTTCAGATTTCTTTTTAAGTACCAGAATATTAAATTATTCATCTACCTGGCCAGCTCCTAGGGGGGCACATTGCACTTAGACAAGTGAAAATATTTCACAGGCAGAATTAAATGGGCTTTTCAAATAGGTCGCAAACAGGTGCTCATCTGAAATAACATGCAAGATTCAACAACATTCAACAACAAAACCAAAACTGATGAAACTTGATGAGGGGGGAAATATCAAAGAAATGAAATATTTAAAATAACCTTTTGACAATCTGGAAATATGACATATATATCTTTCCTTTATATTTTTGCTCTATCTGGCATTTTAGGAAAATAAAGGGAAAAAAATGTTGAATATCATAAATGAAAATGTGCCAAACTATAATAGTTCTATTTGAACATGTTTGGCCCTAACAATGACATGAGTTGGAGGGCGGATGTGTTTTCCAGAAATGGCAGCTTGGTATTTATTCCCCCCTACACCCCGGACCTCTTATCATTTGTTGTTTGTTGCTAGAGAAATAATCAACCCTATAACTGTCATCACGGGCGATCATGGGCCGTTAAACCCCATTCTGTGGTGTCAAGGCCGATTTAATCAGCCCGCTAGCAAAATGTCAAGAAATTTGAATGATTTAATGTATATATCGTTTTGGGGAGATCACTCTATATAAATGAGTTTGCTTCCTATTTACCTTTCTATCGGTGTGTTAACATGCATTTTATCGGGTGTGAGACTTGCTCATGTGTAATATAAGAGATATTCCACATGCTAGTGATGACAATATTAGCTCTACCGGTGGTGGCGCTGTAACAGTCAGATCTCGACAATTTTAGTTCTAAGCTTGGTTGTTATTATTACAAGCCAATTCGTTTGGGAACGTGTGGAATTCAAACTCAAAAGACTTACCCCAAAGAGGTTCAAAGACATTTGATTCAAAAATTGATTTAATAAGTACAAATGAAAAGGAAGTTTTGAACTCATGTTGTGCCTTCCACCCTTGAGTTTTGTATGACAGAAGTAAGAAGGTAGTGAATGAAAGAAGTTCACCAATCTTAAAAGCTATAATATAAGTAACGATAACTTGACATTTTCTGAAGGAATTTTGCTTCTAGTATCTTGAAAACTTGATTTTACGATAATTGAACAAATTATGGAGTACTAGGTTGGGTTGAATTCACAAGTTGAGTGGTACAATTTTACTCACCCAGTAAAGGTTAAGGCCAAAATTAACATACATAGAATAAAAACAAATTCACACCATGAGATACCTTGTTCAATGCACTTTCAGTAAATGTATAATTGAAAAGGTCTCATGTGAATTCATTTAGCATGGGATTTTGTCATTTTTGATAAGCACATAAAAATACTAAAAATGGCTTACCACTACCGAAAATGCCATTGACAGTTATAGGGTTAAATTGTTTAAACATTGACCAACACTCTGTGGGGGATATGAGGGTACTTGAGGCAGGTCTTTGGATCATTTGTGATTGATTAAACCAAGACAATAAACTGGTTGAACTGAGCCCAACAGTTCCAACACAGGAAAGACTCAATCGCTGATGCATGGTTGAATAAATAGAATAATAAATATATTTATGTTGAGTAAGTACAATAATAATAAACCAAAAAAATACAACAGAAACAGGGGGGGAGATGGGTCTTCATGCTCGTCAGTTCTTGCTTGCTTGCAGGTCAGAGGTCATGCATCATGCACAGGTCAAAAGTCAAAACAAAACAAAATGAGGCCAAGGTCAAACACCTGAGAAAACAAGGGGGAAAAAACAAATTAATGAATTTTAAGAAATAACTGAAAATAATCAAATGAGTCAATGATGCTATAGCAGGCCTGCACAAAATACGGCCTGCGGGCCGCATGTGGCCCACCAGTACCCACTTTACGGCCAGCGAAGTAACGAAATATTTTTTTATTCTTATTTTTTTCTTAATAGCTTTCACCATGACCTATATTCTTTTGGCCCGCAGAAGTCTTTTCCTACTTTCTTTTGGCCCGCACAAGTTTTTCATAAAGTAATACGGTCTGCCTTATATTTTGAGTTGTGCAGGCCTGTGCTATAGAAATGGGTTAACCAATTTGTGAAATGAAAGGTTCTTACGTTTGTCTAAGACTTTGAAATAAAAAATTCTTTGTTGCACAGTTCCAGAGAAAACATAGATGAAACATATTCAACTTATTCTTATCTCATGTAACAGCCACAATAATTAGCCGGAGGCTGTTCCTCATTGAAACTCGATGATAGATTGTTTACTTAAACGGTGTGTTGTGGATTTTAAACAATTAGTTTTACTGGAAAAGAATGTAAAAAAAAAAAGTTTATATAACTGTAGAAGGTCGGTAAGCAAATATTGTTTAAAAAATCTGTAATATTTAATGTGTACTGGAGCCAGAAAAAGACGTCGTTAACATTAAAAAATATTTGAAGAAAAAAAATACACAAGAAGATCTAATAAACTCCCTCCAGAAAATACACTTCATAAACTGCATAAATCTTTGTTTTATTTAAAGCTACAAACAGCCATGATAAAATACACTTCATAAACTGCATAAATCTTTGTTTTATTTAAAGCTACAAACAGCCATGATAAAATACGATTTAACATCACAAAATGAGATTGTAATACTGTCATCATGGAAGAAAAGTTGAGCATATCAACAGCTGAGGCTTGCCATTCATGAAGCCATATTTGGCCGTTCTGAAGTGTTGGTGTACGCTTGCAAGGCTTAGAAGTAATGTGAGGGTGATCTTCCCTACTTCTGGTGTTTTTCCTTGGTGCTGATCTAATCAAACAGCTGAGTGAGCATCTCTGACCCCATTAATTCCCCTGCATGTGAACAAGCTCCATGTGTTGAGCTGTGCCACACACGGTCACTAGGGTCAGAGGAGCTTAACAAATCCGCCCAGCCACTTTTTGAGAACAAGCTCCCTCTGTGGATCTGTGCCGCCCAAGGTCAGTAAAATATAGGATCCTCTTGCCGAAGACACAGGCTGATGGGGGAGGGGGAGTCAAGTTAGATTGAAAGGTTACATTTACACTGCCCATGAGCAACTATAACATGTAACATCTCATCTTCTATACATGGTAACCTACAGTAACAACAATTCTTCAGTCAAAGCTATCCTCCATCTGAACATAAGAACACCGTTAGACACAAATATAGGAGCCAGAATGATCAACACATCGATCATGGGCCCTCAAAATATAGAAGAAGAACATATAACATCATCACTATTGGAATTAGTAGCACTGAGACATCACCTATGACTTTCAACACATACAGTAATGTTACATAATAAATCATTTGTTTTAAAAAACATATAATATTTGAATTGCGTGAATGAAAGAGACACATTAAAAATTATTAATGCCAAGGTTGAAATACTAAAAAAAACAACACAACATTCTTGAAAACCCATTTCATTCCAACTCTTTGTTGTGGGCCATAACTAATTGGGGCTAAACTGTACTTTCTTTCAAATAGAAGTCTGAGTTATCATTCACATCATCACACCCACAAGATGGCTGACCAGGACCACCAGAAGGCTCATAAATGACCACAACATCTGGTATATTGGCAACCCTCTTACCCTCCTCACTGGGTTTCAAAGTCCTTTCTACACTGCTCTGCTCTCTTAGACTGCTCCGGTCAGAACTGTTTCGGAACCCTACACCATTTCTAGCTTCCCGCTCTGAAGAGTTCCGACTAATGACCTTGGCGTCCATATTGGAACTGACCACAACAACTTCTTCGTAGAGCTCCCAGTCTTCAGGGAAACTTTGGTCAGGGTCAGAAATATTTACCCTGTACACATTTTCTGGGGCTTTTAGTTCTTTCGGCACCATATTTGGATTGCAAGAACTTCCTGTCTTGGAAAAACAGTTTTTATTTGTTAAAGATGGGTCAACAGTTTTTGAACTCACTGGTTCAAATGGCTTACCTTCAGAACTGCTATCAACATGTGTGCTTTCCCTTTGTGCAGAATCACTCTGAAATATCACATTAGTCTCCCCTGAGCCCGCCGAATTTGAAATCTCTGTGACGATTAAAGTCTCAGGTGATATGTCACCTTCTCCGCCCGCTGTCAAAACAAGCTGACCATCCAAACGGCTGCTCAGCTGGGAGCTGGCTTTGTCACTGACTGAGTTTGATCCTTTTGGCTGTGGCGATATGCACTCTTCATTGCCAGTTTTTGTTAAGGACAGGAAATTACCGAACCCCGACAGAGATGTGTTGGGGTCCTCAACGTCCCGGACAGAGCTCCTGGAGGAAGAATGGCTCCTCCCCTCAATGATGTCAGACAGGGTCTGGTCAAGGTTTTCAGACTCCTTGATCTCCGCGTCAAGCTCCTCGTCAGAGTTGTTGCCCAGATAGCTGTCTGTCATGATGTACGATCGGTTGCCACTTCGGTTGGAGGCAAAGGACAACTGCAGCTGCTGGACCTGAAGCATAGATGATGGAGAATGTGAAGGGAAGGGACCAAGCAATGGAAACAAAGGAGGTGGAAGGTACAAGGGAAATGGAAGGGGGGGGGGGGCTTGAGACATGTCACACTAAAGATTTATATTGGGCATTTGGGATAGGGGGAGTAGAACAAGGTCGGGGACAGTTTCAAGGATGTCGTAAGAATTGTTGATATAATAAATAATAGGGAAAGAAAAGGATGCAGAAAATTAACAATGAAACAACCGAAGGCTGCACACATAAGCAAGACACATCATGGTGTCTGTGATGTCAAACAAGACAAATCAGGGTGTCTGTGTTGGTGCTGTCAAATAAGAAAAATCAGGGTGTGTGTTGGTGCTGTCAAATAAGACTACTCAGGGTGTCTGTGTTGGTGCTGTTGAATAAGACAAATCAGGGTGTGTGTGTTGGTGTTGTTAAATAAGACAAATCAGGGTGTCTGTTGTGTTATCATACAGGTAAATAAATAATCATGATATCCAAGACTTGACAAGGACGGGTCTTTGTTCTTGTTAATGTATTACAATAACATAACCATAATCTAACTAAACACTTGACTACACATCACACATTATGATGTAAAAGTAAATATTTGGCCAGTCTCTATATTAAACTCTTGACCATCAGCTAAAAACTCAAAATGATTTTACAGTACAGTAATATCTTAGCCAGGATCAAGTAACTTGTACAGTAATATCTTAGCCAGCTACAAGTAACTTATAATACTGCCAGAATGGCTAAAATTTCCAGAAGTGGACACTGTACATATTTAATGAACTTTTGTTCCCAAATGATAAATCCATTTTATGTACACTAACACAGCAGAGCCAATAGATATGAACGATTTCTTTCATATGGAACAAGCCTTGACATTTAACAATCACATTATTGCATCACAACTATCCTGGGACATAAGGCCACCAGTTCACAAGTCACATGTGATAACATGGTCCTGCCTCCCCAGCCCCACCCCAACACAAGGAGATGTTCAGCTTTACGCCACCTCATCTTGTAGGTCGTGCAGCTTGTTCTCAAGTTCCTGGTTCTCTCCCTTGTCATGTAGCTGGCCAGCAGCTAGAAGCTCTTCTTTCTGTGGAGATGGGATTGTTGAATGTTTAAAATACAATTTCCAAAAGAAAAAAAAAATTGATAAAAAAATAGCAGGCATGAAGTCTAAAGCACCAGCTTGTATTTCAATGGTGGCTAGTGATGCTATATTTCAATGGTGGCTGGTGATGCTATATTTCAATGGTGGCTGGTGATGCTATATTTCAATGGTGGCTGGTGATGCTATATTTCAATGGTGGCTGGTGATGCTATATTTCAATGGTGGCTGGTGATGCTATATTTCAATGGTGGCTGGTGATGCTATATTTCAATGGTGGCTGGTGATGCTATATTTCAATGGTGGCTGGTGATGCTATATTTCAATGGTGGCTGGTGATGCTATATTTCAATGGTGGCTGGTGATGCTATATTTCAATGGTGGCTAGTGATGCTATATTTCAATGGTGGCTAGTGATGCTATATTTCAATGGTGGCTAGTGATGCTATATTTCAATGGTGGCTAGTGATGCTATATTTCAATGGTGGCTAGTGATGCTATATTTCAATGGTGGCTAGTGATGCTATATTTCAATGGTGGCTAGTGATGCTATATTTCAATGGTGGCTAGTGATGCTATATTTCAATGGTGGCTAGTGATGCTATATTTCAATGGTGGCTAGTGATGCTATATTTCAATGGTGGCTAGTGATGCTATATTTCAATGGTGGCTAGTGATGCTATATTTCAATGGTGGCTAGTGATGCTATATTTCAATGGTGGCTAGTGATGCTATATTTCAATGGTGGCTAGTGATGCTATATTTAAATGGTGGCTAGTGATGCTATATTTAAATGGTGGCTAGTGATGCTATATTTAAATGGTGGCTAGTGATGCTATATTTAAATGGTGGCTAGTGATGCTATATTTAAATGGTGGCTAGTGATGCTATATTTAAGTGGTGGCTAGTGATGCTATATTTAAATGGTGGGAAGTGATGCTATATTTAAATGGTGGCTAGTGATGCTATAACATTTTGGACAAGTAGATAAAGAAATATTTGTAAAAACTTTATCATAAATCCTAATTCACAGCATTTTCCCCATTGATCCCCTATGAGGACTGGTTTGTTTAGTGCCTATGATCTGCTCCAACTTCATTTCAGGCTTGGCTTTCACAAGGGGCAGCAACCCACCCAAACATTAAAGGGAGGAAATTCTTGTACCTTAACTGACCTGTATATCAATTTCAGCCAACTGACCTGTATATCAATTTCAGCCAACTGACCTGTATATCAATTTCAGCCAACTGACCTATATATCAATTTCAGCCAACTGACCTGTATATCAATTTCGGCAATCTTGTGCCTCAACTCCTCCAGCTGCTGGAACTTCTCGGCCTCCTTGATCCTGGACATCATGGCCTCCTCCTTCCTGTTACTCTCCGTGTCGTCAAGCTTCCTCGTTAGGTCTTTGATGTTTGTCCGCAGGTCCTTCTCTCTCTCTGCCGCCTCCTCCAGCTGTCTCCTTATTTCCTTGTTGTCTTCCCCCATCCGCCGTATTTGGTTTGTGCAGATTTGGTTCTGTCAATGTTTAATTCAGTGGCGTAAGTACTAACCAGGTTTTGGTTGGTTGGTCAGACTTCTACAGTACATTAACATAAGCAACTACAGGTCATGGTTGGTTGGTCAGACTTCTACAGTACATTAATATATACAACTACAGGTCATGGTTGATTGGTCAGACTTCTACAGTACATTAATATATACAACTACAGGTCATTGTTGGTTGGTCAGACTTCTACAGTACATTAATATATACAACTACAGGTCATGGCTGGTTGGTCAGACTTCTACAGTACTTTAACATATACAACTACATTGCTTCAGAGCATGAACACTTCTATAATTACAATACTGGATTTGTTCTATACTATAACTGGAGAATCCCTATATAGTTGAGCTTCTGTGTGATGGTTAGCAGGTTTACCAGTCGCTGGTCCACTTTAGGTGTCAAATGAAAGACTTAAAATTTAAAAAGTTGTGAATATATCCACATATTTTATCAGCATTATGGTGCCATGGTATTAGTGCATGTCTCTTAACTGGAAGGCAGTGGGTTTGAGTTGCCTGTTATGCCATACAGACAACTGGAATGAACTCCACATTCAAGTGAGGCTATGCCTTAGAGCCAGAGCCATACACTATAGAACAATTATTTTAGTGGAATGCTGTACCAATGTCTCTATATGGAACAATTATTTTAGTGGACTGCTGTACCAATGTCTCTATATGGAACAATTATTTTAGTGGTCTGTGTCTATATAGAACAATTATTTTAGTGGAATGCTGTAATAATGTCTCTATATGGAACAATTATTTTAGTGGACTGCTGTACCAATGTCTCTATATAGAACAATTATTTTAGTGGACTGCTGTACCAATGTCTCTATATGGAACAATTATTTTAGTGGTCTGTGTCTCTATATAGAACAATTATTTTAGTGGAATGCTGTACCAATGTCTCTATATGGAACAATTATTTTATTGGTCTGTGTCTCTATATAGAACAATTATTTTAGTGGTCTGCTGTACTAATGTCTCTATTTAGAACAATTATTTTAATAGGTCTGCTGTACAATGTCTCTAAATAGAACAATTATTTTAATAGGTCTGCTATACCAATGTCTCTAAATAGAACAATTATTTTAGTGGACTGCTATACCAATGTCTCTATATAAAACAATTATTTTAGTGGATTGCTATACCAATGTCTCTATATAGAACAATTATTGTAGCCGACCGCTGTACCTGTGTCTCTATATAGAACCATTATTTTAGTGGACTGCTGTACCAATGTCTCTATATAGAACAATTATTGTAGCCGATCACTGTACCTGTGTCTCTATATAGAATTATTATTTTAGTTGACTGCTGTACCTGTGTCTCTATATAGAACTATTATTTCAGTGGACTGCTGTACCTGTGCCTCTATATAGAACTATTATTTCAGTTGACCGCTGTACCTGGGTCTCTATATAGAACTATTATTTCAGTGGACAGCTGTACCTGGGTCTCTATATAGAACTATTATTTCAGTGGACAGCTGTACCTGGGTCTCTATATAGAACTATTATTTCAGTGGACTGCTGTACCTGGGTCTCTATATAGAACTATTATTTTAGTGGACTGCTGTACCCGGGTCTCTATATAGAACTATTATTTCAGTGGACTGCTGTACCTGGGTCTCTATATAGAACTATTATTTCAGTGGACAGCTGTACCTGGGTCTCTATATAGAACTATTATTTCAGTTGACCGCTGTACCTGTGTCTCTATATAGAACTATTATTTCAGTTGACCGCTGTACCTGTGTCTCTATATAGAACTATTATTTCAGTGGACTGCTGTACCTGGGTCTCTATATAGAACTATTATTTCAGTGGACTGCTGTACCTGGGTCTCTATATAGAACTATTATTTCAGTGGACTGCTGTACCTGGGTCTCTATATAGAACTATTATTTCAGTGGACTGCTGTACCTGTGCCTCTATATAGAATTATTATTTTAGTTGACTGCTGTACCTGTGCCTCTATATAGAACTATTATTTCAGTTGACCGCTGCACCTGTGTCTCTATATAGAACTATTATTTCAGTGGACAGCTGTACCTGGGTCTCTATATAGAACTATTATTTCAGTGGACAGCTGTACCTGGGTCTCTATATAGAACTATTATTTCAGTGGACTGCTGTACCTGGGTCTCTATATAGAACTATTATTTCAGTGGACTGCTGTACCTGGGTCTCTATATAGAACTATTATTTCAGTTGACCGCTGTACCTGTGTCTCTATATAGAACTATTATTTCAGTTGACCGCTGTACCTGTGTCTCTATATAGAACTATTATTTCAGTGGACTGCTGTACCTGGGTCTCTATATAGAACTATTATTTCAGTGGACTGCTGTACCTGGGTCTCTATATAGAACTATTATTTCAGTGGACTGCTGTAACTGGGTCTCTATATAGAACTATTATTTCAGTGGACTGCTGTACCTGTGTCTCTATACAGAACTATTATTTCAGTGGACTGCTGTACCTGGGTCTCTATACAGAACTATTATTTCAGTTGACCGCTGTACCTGTGTCTCTATATAGAACTATTATTTCAGTTGACCGCTGTACCTGGGTCTGTATATAGAACTATTATTTCAGTTGACCGCTGTACCTGGGTCTCTATATAGAACTATTATTTCAGTTGACCGCTGTACCTGTGTCTCTATACAGAACTATTATTTCAGTGGACTGCTGTACCTGGGTCTCTATATAGAACTATTATTTCAGTGGACTGCTGTACCTGGGTCTCTATACAGAACTATTATTTTAGTGGACTGCTGTACCTGTGTCTCTATATAGAACTATTATTTCAGTGGACTGCTGTACCTGGGTCTCTATATAGAACTATTATTTCAGTGGACTGCTGTACCCGGGTCTCTATATAGAACTATTATTTCAGTGGACTGCTGTACCTGTGTCTCTATATAGAACTATTATTTCAGTGGACTGCTGTACATGTGTCTCTATATAGAACTATTATTTTAGTGGACCGCTGTACCTGGGTCTCTATATAGAACTATTATTTCAGTTGACCGCTGTACCTGTGTCTCTATATAGAACTATTATTTCAGTTGACTGCTGTACCTGTGTCTCTATATAGAACTATTATTTCAGTGGACTGCTGTACCTGTGCCTCTATATAGAACTATTATTTCAGTGGACTGCTGTACCTGGGTCTCTATATAGAACTATTATTTCAGTGGACTGCTGTACCTGGGTCTCTATATAGAACTATTATTTCAGTGGACTGCTGTACCTGGGTCTCTATATAGAACTATTATTTCAGTTGACCGCTGTACCTGGGTCTCTATATAGAACTATTATTTCAGTTGACCGCTGTACCTGGGTCTCCAGCTCCATCAACTTTTGTTTGGTGTCCTTGAGTTCAGCCACCGCCCTGGCCTCCTTCAGTTTCAAGGCCATGACCTCCTCATGAAGGTGCTTTATATCTGTCTTGCTGTTCTTATCTTTGGGGGACGACTGCCTCAGCCTGTCCATGTGGGCCTGTTGAGAGACAAGGAACATCAGGCAATGTCTATATGGGCCTTGTCAGACAGGGAACATTAGCTATTCTGTCCATATGGGCCTTGTCAGACAGGGAACATTAGGTATTCTGTCCATATGGGCCTTGTCAGACAGGGAACATTAGGTATTCTGTCCATATGGGCCTTGTCAGACAGGGAACATTAGGTATTCTGTCCATATGGGCTTTGTCAGACAGGGAACATTAGGTATTCTGTCCATATGGGCCTTGTCAGACAGGGAACATTAGGTATTCTGTCCATATGGGCCTAGTGAGCGATAATAATCTCTTAACTCTTGTACAAAGTTTTATGTTTAAAACAAACTAACACCAAATTTCCTGAGATCTCTAGATTAAAGGGATAACTAGATATAAAACAAACCTCATAGATTAAAATGGACATCTAGATATAGATCAAACCTCATAGATTAAAAGGGATAACTAGATATAAAACAAACCTCATAGATTAAAATGGACATCTAGATATAGATCAAACCTCATAGATTAAAAGGGACAACTAGATATAAAACAAACCTCAGAGATTAAAATGGACAACTAGATATAGAACAAACCTCATAGATTAAAAGGGATAAATAGATATAAAACAAACCTCATAGATTAAAATGGACATCTAGATATAGATCAAACCTCATAGATTAAAAGGGATAACTAGATATAAAACAAACCTCATAGATTAAAATGGACAACTAGATATAGAACAAACCCCATAGATTAAAAAGGAAATCTAGAACATAAAAAAACCAGAAGACCATGGCCCTGTGTAGTTTACCTCCCAGTAGGTCTCAATCTCGTTGACCTTCATTCGCAGTTCTTTCATAGACAGGTTGGCCTCAGCTTCTCTCAACTTGACTGCTATCAGCTCTTCCTGTAGCTGCTGGACATCGTTGCTGGGTGCCCTCTGGAGTCGCAGGTTGGTCTGAGAACACAATGGGGGAACAGCTCAAGCTTTGTTACAAGTTCTTTGCGAGGAATTTCATTTTCTTATAAACGTTTTGGGGCTCATGGCTAACCTTAACCCTAACTAAAAAGTCGTGGCCTACTTTAATCCTAACTAGAAAGTCATGGCCAATCTTAACCTTAACTAAAAAAGGCATGGCCTACCTTAAAACTAACTAAAACGTTATGTCCTACCTTAACCCTAGCTAGAAAGTCATGGCTAACCTTAACCCTAACTAAAAAGTCATGGCCTACTTTAATCCAAACTAGAAAGTCATGGCCAATCTTAACCTTAACTAAAAAAGGCATGGCCTACCTTAAAACTAACTAAAAAGTCATGTCCTACCTTAACCCTAGCTAGAAAGTCATGGCTAACCTTAACCCTAACTTAAAAGTCATGGCCTACTTTAATCCTAACTAGAAAGTCATGGCCAATCTTAACCTTAACTAAAAAAGGCATGGCCTACCTTAAAACTAACTAAAAAGTCATGTCCTACCTTAACCATAGCTAGAATGTCATGTCCTACCTTAACCATAGCTAGAAAGTCATGGCTAACCTTAACCCTAGCTAGAAAGTCATGGCTAACCATAATTTTAATCTAGAAATCCTATCCCACCTACATCCTCCAAAAAACTCATGTTTAACACAAATCCTAAGTTACAAATCATGGACTGCTGTAAATTGTTACTCTGCTATAAAAATAATAATTAATACATTCGGCCCATTGGTATGGAGATCTGCGCCTTCTTACTCTTTTATCAGATAACAGATGAGATTTAACATAACAGACTGATTAACAGAATAAATATCATAGGCCAGATAATATAGAGAAGATAACAAAAGTCCAGACATGAGTGTGGAGGCTTACATCTTCTAGTTCAGATATTTTCAGCCTCAACTCCTTCATGGTTCCGGCTGTCTCAGCCTCACGAAGCCTCACGGCTATCAGCTCCTCCTGCAGGTACTTCACCATATTGCACTCTTCAGCTTCATCCAGGTGAACAGCATCCTCGATGATGCGAGTCTGCAATTAGAAATTGTGCCCATGATAAACTCTCTGAATAGTGGTGAGAAGCTTTCAGTTGTTTGACTAATGAAAGTAGGTCAGTGTGCATGCTAGCAAACAACCTGTGTAAGACAGTAATCTGCTTTTATTGAAAGCTGTGAAATAAATACATTTTACAACACTTTGACATTACATATCTACGGCTGGTTTCCTGCTTCTGACAGTATATCTCAGTAATTGGCTGGTTTCCGGCTTCTGACAGTATATCTCAATAATTGGCTGGTTCCCTGCTTCTGACAATATATCTCAATAATTGGCTGGTTCCCTGCTTCTGACAATATATCTCAATAATTGGCTGGTTTCCGGCTTCTGACAATATATCTCAATAATTGGCTGGTTTCCGGCTTCTGACAATATATCTCAATAATTGGCTGGTTTCCGGCTTCTGACAGTATATCTCAATAATTGGCTGGTTCCCTGATTCTGACAATAAATCTCAATAATTGGCTGGTTCCCTGCTTCTGACAATATATCTCAGTAATTGGCTGGTTCCCTGCTTGTGACAATATATCTCAATAATTGGCTGGTTCCCTGCTTCTGACAATATATCTCAATAATTGGCTGGTTCCTTGCTTCTGACAATATATCTCAATAATTGGCTGGTTCCTTGCTTCTGACAATATATCTCAATAATTGGCTGGTTCCCTGCTTCTGACAGTAATCAGATATTTTTGAATATTTTAATTGGTATTCACCTTAACCCAACACTCCACACCCCACCTCTGTTTTACTGTCAGTTGGGTGCTGATACACTTGTATACAAGGGCTTGTACAGAACCAAACAAAAATAGTCAACAGTGGAACTTGTTTTAAAATGCTGCCTTATTGAATGTGTTTGCTCAAGTGATATACAAACCATAAATTAAGCTCAGTGAGTAGCAGCATGACACTAAGTAGGTAGATAGATATTGATCCCATCTCAACACCCAATAAAGTCATGACTTTTTATTGACAGTCCTATCTTTACAGCCATAACTAACTGTTCATTGTCAGCCATCAAGGGTCACACAGCCATAAATAACTCTTCATTCTAAGCCATCAAGTGGTCACACTGTCATAATTAACTGTTCACTGTCAGCCATCAGGGGTCACACAGTCATAATTAACTGCTCCCTGTCAGCCATCAGGGGTCACACAATCATAATTAACTGCTCCCTGTCAGCCATCAGGGGTCACACAGTCATAATTAACTGCTCACTGTCAGCCATCAGGGGTCACACAGTCAACCCTGTTAATCCTCATGATGTCAGACCACCTCTAGTCCTACATTCACCAAATATGATGTAACTGACCCGCTTGCGGATGTCCCCGATAATATCCTCGGCGTCAAACAATTTCTTCTGTGTCTCTTGCAGCTGGTGCCGCGTGATGCTAAGCTCATTTCTCAGAGCGTACGTCTGCTCCACTTCCTGTGCCCAAGTCACTTGATCCTGGACCAGCTTGTCAGCAAGGGTCGCTGATTCCTAGTCAAGAGAAAAATGATCCATTGATTAAGGAGAGCGAATTCGCAAATATTTAAAAAAAAAGTTCTTCTGATTAAATGATGACAATTAATTTTAGAAAACAGGAATTGATTTTTTTATTAATATTGATATACATTGTGGGACCTCTGTAAAACAACCAAATGTCTAGACTAGGACATGTGCAAAATTGGATGATAAGATAATTGTTTTGTATTGAATTAAGAACCAGTGATATCTTGGGAAGATTTTAAGCCAATTTAATCCATTCTTAAGAAGGCAATTGTTGGTGAAGAACTGACTGCTATGAATAAATTGTCTGTTTTCTTTGTGGGAGGGAAGAATAGAGTTGGCGGGGTAGGACAAACAGCTTCCCGTACTCAATATGCAATGAACACATACTGATAGGAAATTTGAGTTTAAAAAAAAAATAATAATACAAAATGCAGTGAATTACTTTGAGCTGACTCATTGAAAAGACAAACTGACCTATTGTTGTTAAATTTAGATTCTTGTGTGCATGTCAATATATGCAACACCTTTAACATACCAGTGCACATATGTTAAGCATGGACTTAGAGTTTAATGAGAGACTCAATTTTTCTCTGTAGCAGGCAGAGCTTCTTCTAAAAATAGCATTCCAAACATACAAGTTAAGTAATAAGATAAGAAGCGCTCTAATAAGTAACAATATATTATTTATAATGCACTTAACTAGTCTGCCACTTCCAAGAAATCATTGCTCCTTATACGGATACGCCGGCCCTGCCCCCAGTGTATCGCTTTTAATGATAGCAACAAGAGTTCTACTTATATTAAAAGCAGCAAGAAATGGGGTGTGGGGGGGGGGGTACTAAAATTATACATTACCTTAGACCAGGCCTGCACAACTCAAAATGTAGGGTGGGCCATAATACTTTATGGAAAAACTTGAGCGGGTCGAAAGAAAATAGGACAGGGGGAAAGCTATTAAGAAAAAAGAAATATTTTGTTTCGGCCCGCATGTTATGTTGTGCAGGCTTGTCTTAGAAACTAATTTATGAAAGGCCACTCTTTAAAGATCTGACATGATGTTGCATGCGTTTTATTTCAGCGGCTGTCTTAAGTTATAATTTTTTATACTTTAAAAATTTTTTAATCACAAATTCAGAATATGAGTCCATTTCGATATAACAAAAAATTGTAGGAAATTAAAGATTTTGGCCAAGGATTCTAACATAGTTAACATAATAAAAATTGGGAGGGGTTGGGTGTGCAAAAGTCCCCACTCATAACATCCCTGATCAAGGTATGAGAGGCATTGATACATGTAATAAGTTTAGAATCAGTGCAGTGCTGCCATACAAGAGTGCTGGGACGTACAAGAGTGCTGGGACATACAAGAGTGCTGGGACGTACAAGTTGCAGATGAATGGTGAAAACATTTGGTGCAAGCGAAGCTCAGCAAGAAAACTTAATGGACAAGTTGAACAGCTCTAAACAATAGTCAGGACAAAAGTTTAATCTTTTTAAAATATTTAAAAAATGAATTTCAGGATTAAAGACTAGTGAGTTAATCATGTGTTAGTCGTTAAACAGATGATTGTCTTCAAACAATATTAAGATTAGCATACTAACATATATAAATGTAAGAAATAAGTGAGACTGGATGTTAACACATTAAAAATAGGGGTAAATTATATTAAAGGATAGTCTCCCTTCAATTCATTATCACCCCCCTTCAAAGTAAAGAATTTTTTGAAAATTTAATGAACATGAGGCACAAGAATATTGTGATCACTTTTTTGACACCAAGAGCTTCATCTCTCAAACAATGACAATATATTGGTTGGTTAAAAATAATGATAAAAAAATGTATGATGAAATTGTGAAAAGATGCATATAAGAGAGTTGTGTCCCTTTATAATTACCCTAAAACAATACAGTAATTTATGGTAGAAAGAAGTATAAAATAAATAGGAATTAATAATTTTCATGACCTAACATTCTATTTTTTAAAGAAAATAGTAAATGTGCTTTTTAACTGTGTGTAACGTGTAACACACCTGCAGCCATGATGTTCTCATCACAGATACAATGGCCTACTCTTGTCAAGTTATGTGATTTTTTGCTGGACCCCTAGAGCTAGTGTGTAAAATGTTCATGCTTGTCAGACGCAGGCCGCATGGAGATAGCATACAACATGTACGATGAAATGATAGGGGCATGGAATCATGAACAAATAGCATGACATGATAGGAGCCATTGATAATTATATTACATTAATCATTGTCGGCATTGTAATTTTATGGTGTAAGATCACAATAGAATATATGTAATTAGGCACATCTGAGTTAGGACACTCATGTTAGTATATTATTTCAAAACTATGTATCGGGGGAAAGGCTAATTTGATCGTTAAAGACAACACACAAAGTAATCATGTTTTCCTGATCAGTTTCAGTCTCTTTACAACCACTCATTTGTTTGTGGACTTATTTAAAAAAAAAATGTTGGAAGATCTTGATAAAATAAAATGATTCCAAAGGAATAGAAGGGTTGCTGGCGGCCCATGAATACGCTACCAACCAATGAGATAAATATTTTATACACTATGATATAGAGTATATTTTTCTGTTTTGTCACCTTATTTGATCATTTCTGGCTTACCAAAACTATGGGTGGAGATGGATTGAATCACTAAACGATGTCTTCATTTACAACACCTCAAACTTACAATATCAAGCATACAAGACTTTGGAACAACAAAAAAAAACAAAAAAACATGGGGACCATGATAATAAACCTTAGTTAAAAATTTTTTTATAAATATTTTGTTGAGTCTAAACCAATATTATAAAATACATCTTCATTAACTGTTGCTAAATTATATTAATGAATCTGAAGTTGCTGTACAAAATTAAAAAACAAAAAAACGTGGCTAATTATTATTTGAAATGAATAAAAAAAATTTGATAAGTTTTGCTAATGTTTTATTCTAATCTCCATTAACTTGCATGAGTCTAAACTGAGCCTAATGGACCTACTGTACGAGCATCTTCCTTACACATGCAAGCTGAAAGCATAAGCCTTTCACTAGCCATAGACTTAAAGCATTAGGTAGTCAAGGAGAGGTAACATATAACCTATGACAGTGGTTCCCATATATGGAGGTTTACGGTGTCTTGGAGATCTCAGAACCAATCCAGGCGGGCAGTGGCACTGCTAAGGTTGGTGCCGCCAGGGGAGGATAAGATTTTTTGCAGCCCCCGCCTCAAAAAATAAAAAATAAATCTGTACAGTTGGCTAAAATATGTCCCCCCAGCCCTCCCAAGACACCACTTCCTATGCTTAAGGAGGCAGGTCTGAATTAAGACCTTTGTGCACCCTAGACACAGCAAACATAGGGGCCAATAGTTTTATATGCCTGAAACATTGGGGGAGGGGTCTCTGGCTAAGCCTAATACAAATGGTTCTGTCTAGTTCCATTCAGATCTATGGCCAATATTGGGAATTTTCATTAGCTCCTGGTATGGAAGAGGAGGTGTGACATGATAAAAGGTTGGAAACCACTGAACTACATATTGTTTTCCCTTTCAGTCTAAATGTTCCTAATGTAGCCAACACAACAACTATGTTATGGTCATCATACAATAGTGATACAGAAACATCCAGGCATATAAGGGTAGCAGTGTGAGACAACAAGGACACATGGACTCATTTTGGACATTGACACAGGAAGGAACGAGAATGAAAAATAGTTGGTTTGAAAATGTGAAGTAAAAAAAAAATGCAACGGAACAATGAAAGAATAGGGGGAAATAACTCACTTCCTTCTGACGAAGTAATTTGGCTTCAACCTTGATTTTTAAAAAAATAAAGGCCAATGGCGAGACAGAAAGAGAGAAAAGCAGTGAGAACAATAATAACAATTGGAACAGTAGGCAACAAAATATGCAATTAATCAAAACTCTAACAAAACTCTACAGTGAGATCAATGGCGTAACTAGACTGTGGCATGTGGAACATGAGCCCATCAAGTCCGAGGTTGGGGTGGGGGGAGGGGGTGTGTGTTGATATTTCACTGATTTCTGGGTTTTGATATTTAAAAAAAATAGGGGTTGGATATTTTAAATTTTAATTTTAAAAAAAATAAATAAATTCTTATTAAAATTCTATGTCTTGATAGTTACAATTTTAAAAAGGGCAAAAATCTTTTTTTAAGTATGTTGGATCCTGTAAAACCCAGTTATGCCACTGAGTGAGAAAAAGCTCAATGCAAATATGGCAATACGTGTCAGGTCAAGATGTACAAGTTAATTAAAATACTTGCTAGAGCCTAAAATTGTTAAATATTCATACCAACAATTTTGTACATTCTTTTATCATCAAATATAGATATCAAATTTCAACTCTTTGAAAAAATATTTTTTTATGTTTACTATATCAAGAATCAACAAAACTAAATATAAATGAAAAGAAACTATCTCTATAGAACAACACATCAATAATATTGACATATATTCCCATAATGCATTGCGTAAATTCTGCTTTCAATAATGTGTATATCACTTTACAGTGCTTTAATTAAAACTAAAAAATGACACTGTTTTAAATGAAATAAAAAACGTTATTTGGTTCCAAGTTAAAATTTAAAACTCATATTGATCTTTGCTCCACAACGTTTCCTCTTTATAAATAGTACACTGATTTATGTCTGCATATACTTGGCCAGCTAAAAGATAATATATTATACAGAAATCAATAAACAGAATCAAAATAAAATATCTGCCATGAGATTTGTTTTTGAAATCCTGAAAAACTATTGAAAAAATAAAATATTATGGGTGAACTAAGCATATGGAACATAATAGAGGAGAGGAAGCAAATAATTACAATGCCTTTATAAAAAAGATCATTAGATTAATCAATCAAAATAAAACTCAAAACAAATTAAAAATAGGTTTAAAAAGAAAATACAAGAAGAGAAGAATCTAAAATAAAGACAGACAAAAAAGATTGACTTCAAAACAAATATAGCTGTTCACAATATATAACATATTTTAAAAAAGAATTATTTTTTTAAAAACGTGATGAAAACTGCACATTTTAAAAATTTATATTTGTGAGGATTAAGTCCCTGGAATCAAAGTGTATTTAAAAAGTGGTTTTAGTTTAATTGCTATTTATTTATAATTCACAATAAAAAATAAAATGGTACGCAAATGGCATAATATAATTTGAAGGAAAAAAAAAATGAATGAAATTTTAACTCTTCCATCCCACCCCAAATATTTTTTTACAGTGTGGTTAGGGGAGGAATACAAATATAAATAACTATATATTTTTGAGGGTCAGTAGACCGTTAAGAATTGAATAAATAAATCAACTACCATTAAGGACTGATTAGATATCATATATTAACTATGAGAGTTATTTAACTGTCTATGATTCAAGTTGAGGGTGATATTTTAAATGGATCTATAAGAGCAAGTCCAATAACTTACAATTGTGTGACTAAATTAAACTTTATATTAGCCTGGTGGTTCAAGTAAAGTGCAGATGTGTGTCCCTATTTAAGTACGTTTGTGTGGCCCAAGCTTGTATATTTCAATCTGTTACTTTATTTTGTGATTTCACTATAAAAATAGCAATGTCAAATGATGAAGAACATTTAAATATTTAAATTTAAGTAATTAAAAAAAAAAATAATTTAAGTGTTTGCGAGGGGAGGTAATCTTTGCATGGTCACCTAGTTCAAATTGCAGAACTTTGCCCTAAAAAAAAAAAAAGTCACCTCCAAAAATAAACTAATTAAAAAAAAAAAAAATTGTAAACCAAGAAACATTAAAACAATACAGCCCCCCCCTCCTCCACCCAGGAGTTGTGTGTAGACTTTATTAGTGTGCTAGAGCACCAAAACCTAAGTTAGCCATTCTCCAATAGATTTAGAATCATCCCACAATAAACCAACACCTTTTTCTTAAGAGTAAACTAAACATGGCAACAAAAAAAAAAACTTCCTTAAAAATAAAAAATCATGAAAAAAAAAAAACAAGAACAAAACAATAAATGTCTAATGATTATTTCAATATAAAATGTAATGTAATCATTGTAATGCTGAAGACAACGTAATGTAACATTTTCAAATTGTCAAATTTGATACTGACCTTTTCTAAATTCTCAATCCGTTGCCTTAGCAACCTGTTCTCTGTTCTTAATCTCTGCAGAAATATCAGTGTAAAAAAATGCATCAAACTGGCATGCTTATATTTAAGTTATCACACTAACTTTGAAAAATAAAATAATTACAATCAAACTTTGATCCTTAAAACAATTTGGACTTTGGGTTGGACTTTGAGATGGACTTTCTGTTTATTGTTCACCAAATCTAAGCCAGGGTTAAACAGATTGTATCACACACCAACATTTAATTACTCTATCCCCTTGAGGCAAAAATAAAATTATGACAAAATATCACTTGCATCTAGAATAAACAAAAAAATGTTTGCATAAAAAAATAGCTATCCTTTTTTATTCACCAGTTTTAACATTACACCAGGTTATTAAATATATTAAAGCCTTGTGAATGTCATAAGGCATCAAATTACCCCAAAGTCTGTATGTTACCTCAAATATCCCACACTATGCATGGTATCTGGCACTGGAACGCTTTTTACAGGGATTTTTGTAAATATTTCTTAATTTCATCATCATGTGAATGTTTGGCAGACTCACAGGTATGTAGACACGTGTGTTAGTTTCACCAATTAATATTAGTGGAGTATCCAGAAGAACTCACAGAAATACAAAATGATGAGTCACTTAAAATTGTATTTAATATAAAAGGAGCGATGACATGGCTTTGTGAGGAAACAGAAAACAGATTGCAGGCCCCAAAGATTCTATACCACAAAGATTGTAGGACACAAAGATTGCAGGCCCCAAAGATTGTAGGACACACAGATTGCAGGCCCCAAAGATTGTAGGACACAAAGATTGCAGGCCCCAAAGATTGTAGGACACACAGATTGCAGGCCCCAAAGATTGTAGGACACAATGATTGCAGGCCCCACAGATTGAACATTCCCTGCCAAGCCCAAACAAACTGTACACAAATGACTTACTCTCAATTCAATTTGATCTTCATTCTCCTTTGTCTTCAGGGCAGTGTATTCTTTTTCTAATCTGGAACAAAAAGATTCAAGATGTTTCATTACTATAATGGCTTATTGTGCTATTTCAAGATCACATTTACAAACTATCCAGTCAATTATGATCTTGTTAGTACCTTTTTCAGGGCACTAGAAATTTAAATAAATATAAAACTAGCTTGCTACGCAACTATTAAACAATAATTGTTCCCCATCCTACACTGTTATATTGTCAAATGTTAGTGGCTCCAAAACAGAAATTATAATAATAAAAATAAGGGGTGGTGTATGAAAGGGGGGGGGGAAGGTCTTGGGGTGGGGGACAATGAGACAGACTAATTGAGAATGGGCTTAGGGGCGGGGACAATGAGACAGACTGATTGAGAATCAGTAACAAGTTGTAACCAGTTGACATAATCCCGAATAGGAAGCTTCAAGAGTTATTCGCCCTGGACAGAGAAGTGGGGGATAAAGTAATGCTTGCACACACGTCTCTGTTTGAACTGACATCAAAGCATATTCATTAACATCGATGACTGGCTGGTTTTAGTTGGGATGGGGTGGGTGGGTGAGAACGGGAGGGGCGCAGGGGGAGGTGAGACCGGGGATTTAGGGAGGGAGGAAAGGTAAAACTTTGAGGATACCTCTACGTGGCTACCAACTAACACACGTGGCTACCAACTAATACGTGGCTACCAACTAATACGTGGCTACCAACTAATACGTGGCTACCAACTAATACGTGGCTACCAACTAATACGTGGCTACCAACTAATACGTGGCTACCAACTAATACGAGGCTAACAACTAATACGTGGCTACCAACTAATACGAGGCTACCAACTAATACGAGGCTATCAACTAATACGAGGCTACCAACTAATACGTGGCTACCAACTAATACGTGTCTACAAATTAATACGTGTCTACCAACTAATACGTGGCTACCAACTAATACGAGGCTACCAACTTATACGTGGCTACCAACTAATACGTGGCTACCAACTAATACGTGGCTACCAACTAATACGTGTCTACAAATTAATACGTGTCTACCAACTAATACGTGGCTACCAACTAATACGTGTCTACAAATTAATACGTGTCTACCAACTAATGCGTGTCTACCAACTAATACGAGGCTACCAACTAATACGAGGCTACCAGAGGCTACCAACTATCACATATGTCAACCAACTAATATTAGTGGAGTATCAAGAAGAACTCACAGAAATGCAAAATGATGAGTCAGTTAAAATTGTATTTAATATAAAAGGAGCGATGACGTAGCTTTGGGAGGAAACAGAAATCAAATCTACAAATTCAACCAAATGTGCAAGAAAACTATTGTTACCGTTTACATCTTCATATTTAGCTGAATGTGGGATTTAGTGCCATATATGATTTGTTGGAAAAAAAAGAAGAAAAGAACTGGGCTGGATATAACACAACGGAGAGACTTGAGACTGAAGCTAACTCAATGGGAACCTAAGGTAAAATCTCTTGGCAGCAAGCATCAAGCACAAGCATCTCACTCAATTCAAATAATAAATAATTACTAATAATTAAAATAATATAGAAAAATATTTCATTAGAATTATTTCGTACTTGAATTTCAGTTCTCTATTTATTGTTTTAAAAATTTACATACTGTTTCCTCACCAATTTCCTAGTGATTTCTTCCTAAAACCTATCATCTAAGTTTCTTCAGTGAACAACCCTATTTTTTTTAATATTAAAAATTATGTATTGGATACATGGCATTGGGGGGGGGGGG
>CAXITT010000071.1:357656-372068 GCA_964033795.1 Lymnaea stagnalis
TGGGGAATTCATGTTAAAAAATTTAATAAATGAGTTTTTAATATTTTTTTCTAAATCTTGGTAATATAAAAAAAAAAAAAATAATACTTTGCTAGAAATATGTTTTCTTCCCTTGATTTTTGACGGGCCACTTGCTAGTTATGAGGATTACAAAACTCCTACTGTTTGGCAGTGTTCGTTTTACTGTGTGCCAGTCTGACCCCCTGGGGGTGTGTTTTTGTTATGTATCTTGGTTAGGATTAAAAAAACTGAAGAGATCACGCCTTTGACCATTTCGGAGAACATTTATTCCATCAACAGAGCATAACTATGATGGTGATGTGTACAACGTCACACCTCTTTACGTGAACTTGTTCTTTAAACGGACACGTCAATTAAAGTCAACGTTTTACAGACTGTCTGGGCGGCAACCCTAACCTTGCATCAAACAACATCTTGTCAAATAAAACACAGGGTGGGGGAAAAACCTGAATAAAAAAAAATACGAAACAAATCCGAGGATTTTTTCGGCTGAAGGCCTTCAACAGCAATACAATAATATATAACCTACTCATTTTTGTTCCGTCCCTTTTTTTTAAATAGTTTTTTTTTTCTACTAATCCGCGTTTTATATTTCTTATTGTTTGAACGAGTACAGTAAATCAATGACAAGCTAATCTAATTATAGAACGGAGAAACTCCGTTTGGAATAGTGATGCTAAATTCAGCGCCAAATTAATTTTTTTAAACACTTAAATTACATTATTTTCGTTCTGTAAATAGTCTCATAATAATTTTTTTTAAGTTGAAAGGAAATTAAGAAGCAATTATTTTGGGCTTAATATAATAAACAAAACTGACGATATTTATTTCTAATCAAAGTTAGAACGTCCAGTCCACAAGGTAAATGAGACTGCAAACAATATAAGAGAGACGGTGATAGTGTAGAGTCAGAGAACAAAAGGTTAAATCACTTACTCATCGTAGCTGTCCACTTCACAGTCTCCACCGAAATCGACGAAATCCATTGAAAACACAAGTCTACTTCCGGTTCAGAGGTGGCCAACATTATTATTTACAAAATATGACCTTAAGCTATAAATATCCATCCGTGTGTACATCACTATATGTTGAATATACACAGAATTAGAAAAACAACACAACACTGATTTTATGTGTTTTTCTTTGCATCAACACACAGCCTATGCCAAATTTCCCTTCACTAATAATAATACTTTAGGCTCCAAGAAGAATTCATTTCCAAGAACGCATACAGGGGAATCCCTGACCCGCTAATTATTGATAGTCATCGGGTATTTCCAATAAGTTAAAAATACCAGCGGTACTTCGCCGCGACAGTGCCTAGCAACTATCGATTTCTAGACATTCCTTCACAGATCAAATTTCGTAGAAGTATCCCACTGCACTGCAACACGGCCTTACACCGTCTGTTCAACACTGAAACCATCTATTGAAACCATCCATACATATCCTTGTTTTGGCGAGGGGCCGGGGGGGGGGGGTCAGGCCGCTTTGGACTATAACATACAATAATCTTAGGTGGTGATATATAATACATAATTGATACCAGGAAATTGACTCGGATTTTTTTTTAGGAGGGGGGGGGGAAGGAGAGATAAGAATAAATCAATAGGTAGCAGTGGGAATTTAATGTGAAAGTTAAACTATGATCATATTTAAGACTCGGAATCAAAAGAGAAAATCCAGCTTATATCCAAGCGGCTTGTTACGACCACTACATCCAGACCCTTAAATTAAATGGATACGTGCCACTAGATTATTGCTTTGTTGTAAACTAACCCATGGGCCTCTGTAACAAGCTCTCCCTTAAGTCAGGGCGTAACACTTACTTGTAAAGCCCCCTCGTTAAAACTAGCACTACAACACTACAGGACGATGTCGTTAACCACGAAAGGCCACCTAACACGCCAATCTCCACAAGAAGGCCGCCATGCTATAGAAATAAGATCTGCAGGTCACTCTCACCAAAACATTCAACGATTCCATCCAATAATCGAGTAACTGAAGACGGTCTCAAATAAAACTAGCGAATACATCACTACGAATACATCACTACGAATACATCAGCTGGTCTCCCACCACGCGAGGAATTCTTGGAGAAAATAACACAACATAGAGACAAACAGCTGTGCTGTGTGGACGGGGCATCGTGGAATTACAGCATCGATACTACAACTCAGAGACGTTAAAACCTCAAGCACTCTGCGTATTTCAAAAAATTCAACTCACGATTACGAATCCCCTGTTGAGATTCACTGTCATCGATACACTTTGGTATCGATTAATTTTGTATGGTCCACGGCGGAAGTGTTGCTGACAAGATATGGATTAAACCGGTATCGTATCCGTCACGTGTGGACTCTTTGCTCAGGCAGGTAAGGGGTATCGCAATAACATTCGATTAACACGGTGGCAGATCAAGTATCACCTTCTATGGAAATGTGACACCGCTTGGCCCAAGCTGTGAGTAGATGGGGTATACCCTGATTGAAGAATAACTGCTACCTCGTCTTGCCACATGCAAACAGTCACACAGAATACCTCTATGTAAAACATTAGACACGTTTACTTTATGTAACTCATGTCTATTATAACATTCAACTAATACGGTATATTGGTATAGGCAGTCAATAGGTATGATGGCATTGGTCAAGGCAGTCAATAGGTATGATGGCATTGGTCAAGGCAGTCAATAGGTATGATGGCATTGGTCAAGGCAGTCAATAGGTATGATGGCATTGGTCAAGGCAGTCAATAGGTATGATGACATTGGTCAAGGCAGTCAATGGGTATGATGACATCGGTCAAGGCAGTCAATGGGTATGATGGCATTGGTCAAGGCAGTCAATAGGTATGATGACATTGGGGTCAAGGCAGTCAATAGGTATGATGACATCGGTCAAGGCAGTCAATGTCAGGGCTGACAGTTACAAAAGGTCCAAAAAGCAAGACGAAGTTTAGTGCTGGATTTGGCAACAGATCTCTACACAAATATAAGGTTACAGCTGGATTGCATAGATCAACATTCCTACGGAAATCGATCTCCTTAAAAAGCCGCATGTCCAATCCCATTCAGATATCCCAAGTTGGTCTATACAAGAGCACGGGCGGTTACATCCATAACGTCTGTGTTGGTTTGTGTCATCTGACACGTGTGTGCAGATGTGCTGATCCTGAAACGGTGAGACCAACACGACTGAGGTAAATACCTTACACAAAATCAATAGTTGCTAGTCGATAGCGGCGCTGGGGCGGAACACGTCTGTACACCAATGGGGTGCCACATGTCTGTACACCAATAGCAGCGCCGGGGCGGAACACGTCTGTACACCGATGGGGTGCCACATGTCTGTACACCACTAGCGGCGCTGGGGCGGCACACGTCTGTACACCAATAGCGATGTTGGGGCGCCACACGTCTGTACACCAATGGGGTGCCAAATGTTTGTACACCAATAGCAGCGCTGGGGCGGAACACGTCTGTACACCGATGGGGTGCCACATGTCTGTACACCACTAGCGGCGCTGGGGCGGAACATGTCTGTACACCGATGGGGTGCCACATGTCTGTACACCACTAGCGGCGCCGGGGCGGCACACGTCTGTACACCAATAGCGATGTTGGGGCGCCACACGTCTGTACACCATTAGCGGCGCAGAGGGCACACGTCTGTACACCACTAGCGGCGCTGGGGCGACACGTCTGTACACCAATGGGGTGCCACATGTCTGTACACCAATAGCAGCGCTGGGGCGGAACACGTCTGTACACCAATGGGGTGCCACATGTCTGTACACCAATAGCAGCGCTGGGGCGGAACACGTCTGTACACCGATGGGGTGCCACATGTCTGTACACCACTAGCGGCGCTGGGGCGGAACACGTCTGTACACCGATGGGGTGCCACATGTCTGTACACCACTAGCGGCGCCGGGGCGGCACACGTCTGTAACCCAATAGCGATGTTGGGGCGCCACACGTCTGTACACCATTAGCGGCGCAGAGGGCACACGTCTGTACACCAATAGCGGTGTTGGGGCGCCACAGTCTGTACACCAATAGCGGTGTTGGGGCGCCACCCATCTGTACACCAATAGCGGCGCTTTTACGGGGAGGGGGCACATTGTACCGACTCCGATAAATGGGCGTAGCCAGCAGCATTGGTCAACCCCAATCATTTTTTTCTGGTTACGCCATTGCACGACCAAAGACATTCACCACATGTCCTAAGGCAAAATAGAACCTCTCGAGCCATAAGAGGAGTAACATGTATACCTTAATAATAAAAAAAAAAAATAGCGTGCTGAGCTAAAATCGCAGACATGACCACTGTTTAAGAGTAAACTTGGATCTCTTGTGATTACCCCATGCTGATAATCAATGATCCTTGGCTGATCGATACAGTAAAATCCCATACAGGAGATGAATAATTTAACCTGCTACGGTCACCTGACCAGTCTCCTGACTCTGCCCCCCCCCCCTTCGTTGCTGCCATTAACATTCATCCCAGATCGGCACATAGCTTTTGTCAGTCATCCATCCCTCCCTCTGGCGCTACAGCCCATTGTAGGCCAGCTTTGGCACGCCGCACCACTTCTGTCAATCAGCTCAACATATATATTCAATACAATAAATTGTTTCTAAAATTATCTTTAAAAAAAGAGCCGTGTAGATGAAAGGTTGCTGTAAGGCGGCAGTCCGCCATTTTGTCTCTACCCAAAAGCCAAGCTGAAAGCTGCAGCTCCTATTCCACGCTCTTCATGTCCGGGTACAACCAGAGAAAAATCACCGCAGCAGCCCATGTCATAGTGTCGTATGTCACGCAAACACGGTCCACAACACACCATTGCAGCATTGTAGAGTTATTGGATATCGCCGGCCTGTAACACCGCATCTATGTATTTGATTTTAATGTCATGATTATGTTTCTTTTGATAACATTTTTATGTACGGCGCGGTGAGCCCAGCCCTAGGCAGGGGTACCGACCGCGCTATATAAGACCTCTTATTATTATTATTACTCTATCATTCCGTACGTCAGTCTTCCGTCCCTAAGACCATTATCTGATTAGCATCCAAGAACTCCAGGCCGGGTGCTCCTGTAAGGTCAGGCAGACAGCAAGGGTCACATCTCGCCAGACAGCAAGGGTCACATCTCGCCAGACAGCAAGGGTCACATCTCGCCAGACAGCAAGGGTCACATCTCGCCAGACGACCGGTGGCGCATCTAGCTGGCGGGCTGAAGGAATTGTTCTACTGCACCCACCGCTGGCGTATACTCGGAGATTAGGATACGAGGGGGCGTAAGAATGTTTAAAAACGGAGTGACATCACTTGCCGGAGTCGTTCCAATACAGAGGAATATTAAACTCCAACTCAACAGTCCGCCATTGTTACGGTCCAAATTTGTTCCACATACGACATTGTCACATTGAAAATCTTACAACAGTGACAATCTTACAACAGTGACAATCTTACAACAGTGACAATATTGCAACAGTGACAATATTGCAACAGTGACAATATTGCAACAGTGACAATCTTACAACAGTGACAATCTTACAACAGTGACAATCTTACAACAGTGACAATATTGCAACAGTGACAATCTTACAACAGTGACAATATTGCAACAGTGACAATCTTACAACAGTGACAATCTTACAACAGTGACAATCTTGCAACAGGGACAATCTTACAACACTGCCCCAGCTAACAGATGCTGAACCCGCTGCCTAAAATCATCTACTGGACACCCGATGTCACCCCTCACTCGCTAACCCGGTGGCCGACAACCACGTGGTGTCGATGTAGGACCATTCCTTCAATGTCCGACACGTCCGCCAGACAACCACGTGGTGTCGATGTAGGACCATTCCTCCAATGTCCGACACGTCCGCCAGACAACCACGTGGTGTCGATGTAGGACCATTCCTCCAATGTCCGACACGTCCGCCAGACAACCACGTGGTGTCGATGTAGGACCATTCCTCCAATGTCCGACACGCACTAAAATGCCTGAAATATTTCACAACTTGTGGGCCAATAAATCTACACAACATTTGATCGCTCTAATTCAGGTCTGCACAACATACGGCCCACCAGCACCCACTTTGTGGCCCGCGAAGAAACGAAATATTCTATATTATAATTTTCATTACAGCTTTCCCCCTTGTCCTATTTTCTTTTGGCCCGCACAAGACCTGTCCTATTTTCTTTTGGCCCGCACAAGACCTGTCCTATTTTCTTTTGGCCCGCACAAGTTTTTCATAAAGTATTCCGGCCCGTCTTACATTTTGAGTTGTGCAGGCCTGCTCTTATAATTAATTTCTCATTGAATGTGTCATGATCGATACTAGGATTAGTGACGTGAGGTTGATCACCTAGATTTGGCGTTGTTGAGCTTCGGTTCTTGAGGCAGTCATTCCATGCAGCCATTCCACTGAGGCAGTCATTCCACTGAGGCAGTCATTCCATTGAGGCGGTCATTCCACTGAGGCGGTCATTCCACTGAGGTGGTCATTCCACTGAGGCGGTCATTCCACTGAGGCGGTCATTCCACCGAGGCGGTCATTCCACCGAGGCGGTCATTCCACCGAGTCAGTCATTCCATCGAGTCAGTCATTCCACCGAGGCAGTCATTCCATTGAGGCAGTCATTCCATTGAGGCAGTCATTCCATTGAGGCAGTCATTCCATTGATAAGATCAGGGATGATTGAGATATTGTTAAGCCAGCAGCCCACTCCTCGCATTCTTTGGATTGTAACATGCCCCCCCCCCCCACCATGACTTAAAATACATTTTTTATTCTATGAATCCTGACTTACTGCACAATCAGTGTGATATTACTTAAACATAAAGCATATTCTATGTTTTGACTATACAAATATAAAGCAGACGGACTATACAATGTAAAACAGACAGACTNCCCCACCATGACTTAAAATACATTTTTTATTCTATGAATCCTGACTTACTGCACAATCAGTGTGATATTACTTAAACATAAAGCATATTCTATGTTTTGACTATACAAATATAAAGCAGACGGACTATACAATGTAAAACAGACAGACTACACACTGTAAAACAGACAGACCATACAATTTAAAGCAGACAGACTATGCAAAGTCTTACGGCACATCTGCGGCACATCTGCGCAGACTTACAGGACAAGGGTTGCGCCTAATTAGCCGTCTGATGACAGAGGCGGCAGATCTACTAACTCTCGGGATCATAGACAGTCACGGGGAGAACAACGCAAGGCGGGGGTTTACCTTGTGTTGTCATTGTTACAGACAAGCGTGGGAGGGACAGAGATTGAGGAGTGGGAGTGGGACGGTGGGCTTGTTCCAATGGGGAGAAAGAAAAGCAAGCAGAAAGATAAACGAATACAGAAGAAATGGGGGCGGGGAGGGAGTGGGTGGGGAGAAAGAATGAGTCTAAGCGGGTGGGAGGGGAAAATACAGGTAAATACAGTAACACAAAATAGAGCTATAGAGACAGAGTGAGAGAGAAAGAGAAAAAAGGAAAGAGGAGATGAGACAGAAGTAGTGGCAACGGAATAGTCAGAGAGAAAGTGACATCGCTGACGTGTATCCCCCCCCCAACCACTCCACATAAAAACAAACACAAAAAAAACACACCAAAAAACAAGAGGCGAGCTGGGTCACCATGACATAAAAGAATTCAGCAGGACAACTCGCTCTTGGTTGGCATATAGCAACACGTATACACCTCGCTCTTGGTTGGCATATAGCAACACGGATACACCTCGCTCTTGGTTGGCATAGCAACACGTATACACCTCGCTCTTGGTTGGCATAGCAACACGGATACACCTCGCTCTTGGTTGGCATAGCAACACGTATACACCTCGCTCTTGGTTGGCATAGCAACACGTATACACCTCGCTCTTGGTTGGCATAGCAACACGTATACACCTCGCTCTTGGTTGGCATAGCAACACGTATACACCTCGCTCTTGGTTGGCATAGCAACACGTATACACCTCGCTCTTGGTTGGCATAGCAACACGTATACACCTCGCTCTTGGTTGGCATAGCAACACGTATACACCTCGCTCTTGGTTGGCATAGCAACACGTATACACCTCGCTCTTGGTTGGCATAGCAACACGTATACACCTCGCTCTTGGTTGGCATAGCAACACGTATACACCTCGCTCTTGGTTGGCATAGCAACACGTATACACCTCGCTCTTGGTTGGCATAGCAACACGTAACACAACAACGGCACAACGAATGAGACGGTGATAAGTGATAGAAATAAATCATAGAGTTTCATTAGAATAATTTGCAAACCACTAGACATGTAGAGCCATTTAGTTAATTTGCGTATGTGATTCGTTTTCCTTTTTGTTTTACATGGGGGTGTTTAGGGGTGCAAAAAAAGGGGGGGGGGCGTCCATATTCCTCCCCGCTGTTGGCTCAGGGTGGGTAAATTGACTGAAAGTAAATCTAGTAATCTAGTTAAGTTGATGTAATGGACACTCATTGGAGAGCACTCATTCAGAAAAATTGCTATTTGGACACACATTGGACAGCACTCTTACACTCTGACTGATCTATGGACACACATCGGACAACACTCTTACACTCTGACTTATCTATGGACACACATCAGACTGCACTCTCTCACTCTGACTGATCTATGGACACACATCGGACAGCACTCTTACACTCTGACTGATCTATGGACACACATCGGACAGCACTCTTACACTCTGATTTATCTATGGACACACATCGGACATCACTCTCTCACTCTGACTGATCTATAGACACACATCGGACAGCACTCTTACACTCTGACTGATCTATGGACACACATCGGACAGCACTCTTACACTCTGACTGATCTATGGACACACATCGGACAGCACTCTTACACTCTGACTGATCTATGGACACACATCGGATGACATTCATACAATAAAACTGAAAAAAAAAAACCAATTGGACGCCAGACTTGGCATCTCTATAACAGATGGTGGTAGGCCTCCGTCCAGCTTAGTAGTGGCGTAACTAAGACGACAATTATATAAGCTCGACCACACTCACCCCATAACCCCAGCCCCCTGCCAGCCTTCCAATGAGCAAATGCACTGTTTCATAGCTTATCTGAATGTTTGGACTCACTCAGTCCCATGCAACCTCACCACCATTCACATGTCAAACGATGAAACAATTTAATGACATCATAACTTATCCAAGAAGATCCCACCCACCGACACGATGATGCCGTCAGGTATGTAAATCCCATATATAGTGCCATGCACTGACGAGACAGTACCGCTCATGATATGGTGCACTGACGAGACAGTACCGCTCACGATATGGTGCACTGACGAGACAGTACCGCTCACGATATGGTGCACTGACGAGACAGTACCGCTCATGATATGGTGCACTGACGAGACAGTACCGCTCATGATATGGTGCACTGACGAGACAGTACCGCTCATGATATGGTGCACTGACGAGACAGTACCGCTCATGATATGGTGCACTGACGAGACAGTACCGCTCATGATATGGTGCACTGACGAGACAGTACCGCTCATGATATGGTGCACTGACGAGACAGTACCGCTCATGATATGGTGCACTGACGAGACAGTACCGCTCATGATATGGTGCACTGACGAGACAGTATCGCTCATGATATGGTGCACTGACGAGACTGTACCGCTCATGATATGGTGCACTGACGAGACAGTACCGCTCATGATATGGTGCACTGACGAGACAGTACCGCTCATGATACGGTGCACTGACGAGACAGTACCGCTCATGATATGGTGCACTGACGAGACAGTACCGCTCATGATATGGAGGTGGCGTTGCAAATTTCTCAATGCATCTCAGAACTGGATGGACTGATTGATGGCAGGGAAACTTACAGCATCCGTTTGTCCAAGGTTTACATGGCAGTCAAATGACGCTGCAGGAGTACAATGAATGCCATATCTGAGTGGTGAAGTTACTCCAGCTTGTACGGGCCAGGCGGCCATCCACATCCAAACGCTGTAAAGGGGGTTTGGGGGGGGGGGAGGGGGGGAAGAATCAGGCTTTTTAGCTGCAGCCCTAGAAAAACGTTGGTAAAATTGTTCAGAAAAAAATCGTGCCGTCAGACCACGGTTCCATTTAACCGACGAATGCAGTTATAAGTCTGAGACGAGGATATCTGAGACAAGAACATCTGTACTAGGTATTTACATTTCAACCCCAACGCTACGACGGTGAGTCAAGGCGAAAATTCCTATACAAACTAACTCTCTAAATCGAATGATCTTCAACGCCCCAGTTGGCCCTCTTTTAGTGACTATTACAATCTAAAGCGGGGACATGTCACTAGAATGACAGAATGCATGCCGTAAAAGCTGACACAACAGTGCCATGGTTTTTACCTCTCAAGTTTCAGCGATGGCCCGGTGTTGAAGGAACTGGAAGAAATCATGAACAACGGAGCGGATCCTGGCCTCCCGTTCAGGGGCATCGCGTCAGGGCCGTTGACCAAATGACCAAAAAGTTTTTTTTTTAGGTCCTCCCCAGTTATATTGACGTGCTACTTCACGCCTACCATCACATAAGAATAACGTCTTATACCGGCTGGATATCATCACCACCAATAACTTCGAGCAGTGCTAGCTTTCTGCCTGGACACTGCTCTAGAGCAGTGCTAGCTTTCTGCCTGGACACTGCTCTAGAGGTTCTCAAACTCTTTTTTTTGTTTTTTTTTTCGTTGGGTTGGGGGGGGGGGGCGTAAATCTTTTTACTAAATATACATGAGTTCATTCACCGTCTATTCTGGATAGAATCGTGACGTCATGCGGACATTTTTTTTTTACCGTTGAAAATCTATTGTTAGTGTAATGCCAACAATAAGTGTTTGCCTAACAGAAGAAAAAAGACATATTTTAAACATAGTTGTGTCTTGGATCCGTATCACATGGGCGTAACTTTAGAAACGCAACTGTGCCCTCCACTTTGTGCCCAGTGTAAGAGTGCTGTCCGATGTGTGTCCATAAAAGCAGGCAGAACATTTGAAATGTCACAGAAGACGATGACGTGAATGTTATGGCAGCTCTCTCAGAAGTAGGGACACGTGGGTTTAACACGAGGATGTTAAAACAGGAAGGCGCACATCTTTCATCTCATGTGTAACATTGGAGTCACGTACCACACTGGAGTCACGTACCATAACATTGGAGTCACGTACCATAACATTGGAGTCACGTACCATAACATTGGAGTCACGTACCACACTGGAGTCACGTACCATAACATTGGAGTCACGTACCACACTGGAGTCACGTAACATAACATTGGAGTTACGTACCATAACATTGGAGTCACGTACCATAACATTGGAGTCACGTACCATAACATTGGAGTCACGTACCATAACATTGGAGTCACGTACCATAACATTGGAGTCACGTACCATAACATTGGAGTCACGTACCATAACATTGGAGTCACGTACCATAACATTGGAGTCACGTACCATAACATTGGAGTCACGTACCATAACATTGGAGTCACGTACCATAACATTGGAGTCACGTACCATAACATTGGAGTCACGTACCATAACATTGGAGTCACGTACCATAACATTGGAGTCACGTACCATAACATTGGAGTCACGTACCATAACATTGGAGTCACGTACCACACTGGAGTCGGTGACATTTTACCAAACTTGAAAACTTTACTTTAAGGAAAAAAAAAGCGAGATTTTCCATTAGAAACAAGTTCCTGGCGGACATCCAGGGCTCCCGAAAGAGGTTTGAGAATCCCTCCTCCGGTGGTGACTTTGACCTATTTGTCACCACCAACAAGGGGATGTAACCTGACACTCCAACAATCATCGCAAACACGTTCTGTACTGTAAATTACTTTCTTTCCATCGCTTACTTTTCAAACCATGACCACTTCCAATAAGTACACACACACAGGACTTGTGAACGACTGACCAGTGGTCAACTCCCAATAGCCATAAACCAAACTCAAGAACAGTTTTCAATTATAAATTCTATAGCATGACTGGCATCAATGTCAACTTTGTGTGGTCATCTGTGTACACTCCCATACCGCTCTCGGCTTATTCAATTTGTTTTATTCAAAGATATTTAATTTAAAAAAAAAAAATTAACAAATCTGCTTAAGTTAAAGTTTCAGTCCGTTGCTGTAGTTCAAACGCCTTAATGTCCTTACTGTGTCCATTGACGCCTCAAACACATGCTGTAGTTCAAACGCCTTAATGTCCTTACGGTGTCCATTGACGCCTCAAACAATTGCTGTAGTTCAAACGCCTTAATGTCCTTACTGTGTCCATTGACGCCTCACACAATTGCTGTAGTTCAAACGCCTTAATGTTCGTACGGTGTCCATTGACGCCTCAAACAATTGCTGTAGTTCAGTGGTCGGCAAACTCATTAGTCAATAGAGCCAAAAATCAGCGGCAGGACGATTTAAAACAAATTGAGAGCCACATTTATTTTCAAGAACCGTGCAAGAACCATGTTTTTCGAAGTCGAAATCAATTTGTGGCCGACTGGCCGTGCCGCACTCAGGTCGTTAAAGAGCCGCATGCGGCTCGCACATCAGCCTTCAACATCACATCACCCTTCAACATCACATTAGCCTTCAACATCTCCATCCAACATCACATCAGCCTTCAACATCACATCAGCCTTCAACATCTCCATCCAACATCACATCACCCTTCAACATCACATCAGCCTTCAACATCACATTAGCCTTCAACATCACATTAGCCTTCAACATCACATCACCCTTCAACATCACATCACCCTTCAACATCACATCAGCCTTCAACATCACATCACCCTTCAACATCACATCACCCTTCAACATCACATTAGCCTTCAACATCACATCACCCTTCAACATCACATCACCCTTCAACATCACATTAGCCTTCAACATCTCCATCCAACATCACATCACCCTTCAACATCACATCAGCCTTCAACATCACATTTCAACATCTCCATCCAACATCACATCACCCTTCAACATCACATCACCCTTCAACATCACATTAGCCTTCAACATCTCCATCCAACATCACATCACCCTTCAACATCACATCAGCCTTCAACATCACATCAGCCTTCAACATCACATCACCCTTCAACATCACATCACCCATCAACATCACATTAGCCTTCAACATCTCCATCCAACATCACATCACCCTTCAACATCACATCAGCCTTCAACATCACCCTTCAACATCACATCACCCTTCAACATCACATCACCCTTCAACATCACATTAGCCTTCAACATCTCCATCCAACATCACATCACCCTTCAACATCACATCAGCCTTCAACATCACATCACCCTTCAACATCACATCACCCTTCAACATCACATTAGCCTTCAACATCTCCATCCAACATCACATCACCCTTCAACATCACATTAGCCTTCAACATCACATCACCCTTCAACATCACATCACCCTTCAACATCACATTAGCCTTCAACATCTCCATCCAACATCACATCACCCTTCAACATCACATTAGCCTTCAACATCACCCTTCAACATCTCCTTCCAACATTACATCACCCTTCAACATCACATTAGCCTTCAACATCACATCAGCCTTAAACATCACATCAGCCTTCAACATCACATCAGCCTTCAACATCACATCAGCCTTCAACATCACATTATCCTTCAACATCACATCAGCCTTCAACATCACATCAGCCTTCAACATCTCCTTCCAACATCACATCAGCCTTCAACATCACCCTTCAACATCACATCAGCCTTCAACACCACCTTCAACGGTAGCTTTGAACATCACCTTACAAAAGAAACTTTCGATAGCAGCCTTCGACAGCAACTTACAACAGCAACCTTCAGCAGCACCCCCCCCCTCCCCCGGGCACAAATTAAAAATACGTCTAAGGATTCACTTCCACCCCAACCTCCAAAACCAACCCGTAAACAGCACGGCCTGTCATCTAACACCTCCACAGTATCCCCCACCCCACGTACAATCTTGTTGAGGCTGGAAACAGCATTCCACTCGGGGTTTTAACACCCTGACTGTGGTTCCGACGTACTGTCACTATTGTCGTAAAGAGCAAGCAACAACCCCTGGGGCGAAAGATGTGTCTCTTGTCATTAAACACATCGATGGAGTTAGTTTAGGAGAAGGGGCTGGAAAGGGCTGTGTGTGTGTGCTAAATCAAGACACTCGTCAATCCAGAAATGTCGCCGGCATTGAGACCTGGGATAATAAGGTAATGGCAGTTCCCTGATTAGATTATATCGCGTCACCGGGGGAAAAAGGGGGGGGGGGGGGGGAAAA